>JBBPOS010000772.1:0-10847 GCA_038091575.1 Leccinum subgranulosum
CACTTCAACATCACAACACTTCCACTCTATTACACTTCATCATCCACAACTATATACTACTGTTTGTTGCTTATTTGGTAAGTGCCTCACCTCTTTTCTTCATTCAGTTACTAAGTTAGTTCCACTTTTCTCTATAGACTTACACTATGGTTGGTAATGGTTGTGGTAAGTAAGTCTAGTGTTGCTTTTTTGTGACTTAGTTATTGACTTGCTTTTTTCTTTCTTTTAGACTGTATGACATTGTTGATAAGTGTCACTACATATAGTTGGTGTTTCTATATACACTAGCAGTAGAGTACATATGTATCTATTGTAGTATGAATAATATATTACATTTCACTATTTTAATATGATTTAAGAAGCAAGATCTGGATAATGATCTGTAGAAATCACCTCATCCTGTCTAGTCTGTACAGCTCTGTATAGCTCTGTATAGTGAGCCTGTGGACTCTGTAGAGTCTGTACAGGGTATTCTGTACAGGTCTGTGGAGGTCTGTATTACTAGGTACCTCTCTGTAGGGTCTGTGGATCTGTGTAACTCTGCACAGCTCTGTAAAGACAGGTGCTGGTTTGCTGATGTGGTTTGAGATGAGCATGAGCCTGAGGTTGAGCATGTGGCAGAGGTTTCTCTGGCTGGTTAGGCTGAGCAGGTTGAGGTTGAATAGATGGAATAGGTGGAATTGGTGGTTGCAGCTGTGCAGGTTTCGGGCTGTCATAGTAGTCCTCATCGAATACAGATGATTTGAGTGACTTATAGGAGAACTGGTACTCCCCCTCAGCCTGAAAGCTGTCACGCAAGTCATTAGAGTCATCAAAAATGACGTGCGTGGATACCTGAATATGCCGTTCAGTGTGATATATCCACCAACCCTTCTGAGTGTCCGAATACCCTAGAAAAATGACTTGTTTTCCTTTTGGATTGAGTTTCTGACACTCTGCAGAGTCATCAAGCATGTAGGCAGTGCAGCTGAAATGATGGAGTCGGGACGCATCGGGTTTGTGCCCATACTGTTTTTCATATGGGGTGGTGTTCTTGAGTGAGCGGGTGAAGTGGCGGTTCAACTTGGTGTACACTACGTAGTTGGCTGCCTCAGCCCATAGGAAGAGAAGTAGGCTGGTGTCGACTAGAACGGTGTGGACACAATCAATGACGGATCAGTTGAGACATTCGGATACGCCATTTTGCTCAGGAGTTTGAGGTGTACTAGTCAACTCCCAGTGTATCCCATATTGCTTCATGTAGTTCAAGTTGATACATGGCATGTTGAAGTACTCACCGCCGTTGTCCATTCAGAATCATTAAATGGTCATGCCACTTGTATTTTCTATTTCTGCCTTCCACTCCTTGAATGCAGTAAATGCATCATTCTTTTTGTGTAAGAATTGTACCCACACCCAATGGATATAGTCATCCATCAATGTCATCATATAGTGTGCGCCCGAAGTTGTTTGAATAGGAGTGGGACCCCATAGATCAGAATGGATGAGGGTGTTACAGCTGGCCCAGATAGGGTTGGATGTAGACTTGGAGGGGGATGAAGACTAAGGACAAAGGATTGGTCGAGCAAGTGTAATGCCTGGCGAGACCCTAAGACTAAGTATACTTCGAGGAGGAACTCACAAAGAGTCGCGTCACTCAAAGACTAAGGGACTAAGTACACACCTGAGAGGGCAGAGGATCGAAGGGACGAAGGACTCGAGGGATTGCTTAGAACAAGGTGATATTCCAAATAGCTCTAGCTTGGGGTTATAAAGTGGCGAGACAGTTCTTAAGTACTACAGAGATGGAACACAATGGAATAATGAGGAAGGGATGCATCATCTGCAGTAAGGATGTATAAGAAGCTGCGGAAGATTAATCATACAGTGATCAAATGATGACAGACGGATGATGAAGAAATGATGTCATCATGAGTCAGACTATGACAGATGGATGATGAAGCAATGACATCATCATGAGTCAGAAGATAGAAACAAAGATAGGAATGAATCGGAATGGAGATAGGGAAAAGTAGGATCATCAGCAATGTAGAACAGGATACGAAATTACCCAAGATCTATGATACAATGTGAAGACAAGATAAACATGATAAGCAAAGCAAAAAGAGAGAGAGAAAAGACATAGAGAGAACTCAGGAGACAATTGTAACATTACCCCTCTTGTAGCCTTCGAGTCTCTGACCCAAGCTTTAGTAATCAATTCCCATCCAGGGATGTTCATTGCATATATTGCCATCCGCTGCACTGTTGTAAATGTCCTCTTGATTGTAGTCATATCCTGGGGATGGAGAGCAATTGATGAGGCAAGGATGGATATGAGGAGGGCGAGTACAATGAGATGAGGTAGATCCTGCAGGTGGGCGAAAGGGTTTGGCAGCACGGCCACATTCCAAGCGGGTGAAATGATAAGAGGAGTGAGATGAGGAAGACAATGAAGAGGAGGCAGAGGGAGAGGGTCGCGGAGTACGTCATCTGAGGGGGCAGGCTCCTTGAGGGTGTCCTGGAGCGGTTCTGAGGCAGAGGGGACATTTATAGTGGGGGCAATGACGTGGATATAGTAGGAGGTTGAGTTTCCTATCGAGCCTTGCTTCCACTGAGTTCATGACGGCTTCCTCTCGAGCATTCAATGGAAGGGAAGATGCCAAGGGGGTCGACGTGAGAGAGGGAGAAGAGGGAGGGGACTGGTAAGCTGGATCAATGTTCTCCAGATGTTCCTCGTTGTCACTGGTCACTAAGACTGAATTATGGACTGCCTCGATGGTGTCTACTGCTGCCTTGATCTCCTCAGATCCTAGAGGAGAAGGTGGGGGTGGGGAAGGGATGAAAAGGGAAGGTATTTTGGGGAGAAAAGGGAGGGTCACTTGTGGACTGACTGCTTTTATTTCAGTGGGGATGTGGACGTGGAGAGGGGGGTGTGGAAGGCCTGAAGGGGAGGAGGGAATAGTGAGAGGAGGGGAATAGAGGGTCATCTCAGCCAGAAAGCGATTGAGGTCGGTGATAAACTCAGTCATCCTGAGCTGATGCATGGTGGAGAAGAGGTGTTCATTGATTGTTTTGTGGATAACGACAATTTGGGAGGAGAGGAATGCTGCATAAGAGTCGGAAGAATTTTTTTAATTAGAAGCAATGCCTCCAAGGCAAGAGGCGTGCACGTAGGCATTGTACAGAGAGTGGAGAGGAGATTCAACATCGGCATCGGCATTGTTACGACTGTCTCCTGAGTTCTCTTTATGTCTCTTTTCTCTCTCTTTCTCCTTTACTTATTGCCTTTACCTTGTCTACTCATTGTACCATAGATCTCAAGTAGTTTTCCGTCTCGTTTCACATCACAGATGATCCGACATTCTCCTTTCCGAGTTATCCCTATCTTGGTTCTTCTCTCCTGTTTCATGATGATGTTGTTGCTTCATCAGCTATCTGTCATCATTCACCCTCTGACTCATGATGACACCTTGCTGCATCATCCATCTGTCATGTATGATTAATCCTCCACAGCTTCTTACTCATCCATACTGCGGATGACGTGTTTCTTCCTCGCGATTGCATCACGTTCCATCTCTTTAGTACTTAAGGACAGTCTAGCTGTTTGTAAACCCTAAGCTAGAGCTTCTTGGAATATTACCTAGTTCTCAGCCAACCCTCGAGTCCCTTCGTCCCTCAGTCTCTTCGATCCTCTGCCCTCTTGGGTGTGTCCTTAGTCCTTAGTCCTTGAGTGACGAGACTCTTCGTGAGTTCCTCCTCGAAGTACACTTAGTCTTAGGGTCTCGCTAGGCGTTACGCCTGCTCGGCCAATCCTTCATCTTTGCCTTAGTCCTTCAAGTCTACATCTGACCCTATCCAGGCTAGCTGTAACAAGCATAGATGTCTTTGGTGTAATAAGCGTCTTGTAGATAGATGCGAAGCTTTTGCAGATCCTCAGGGGAGGCGTCGTCAGTCCTCAGCTTACTGGCATAGAGAGAAACATCAACAGCTTGTATGTGATAGACATTTGAGCAAGCAGGAGAGGAGAGTCAATGCGCCAAGGGATAGTGGGCTCGTTATCTAGAGTCTGGGTAGTGGGAGAGGAAGGAGGGGACTCGAGATCACTTGGACCCAGAGGTTTTCCATTAAGAGGACTAGGGAGACAGCCTTGAGCCAAAGGACTGGTAGGAGAAGGAGAACAGCACGAAGAGGGGGGTGGGGAAAGAAAAACAGAAGATACGGCAGAAATTAAGTTGGAAGGGACATAGCTAGACATTTGGTCTGAAGAAGAAAGAATTATGTTAGGACGAAGGGTTGGTTTTGGGGAAAGCAACAGGATGGAGTTTTTTTATAAGCAAGAAGGATTGTTTTGGAATGTTTCAGTTCTCATTCGGGGATCCAGGTATCTTCTTCAGCCGTGTATCCTTTCCATCGGATCAGATAAAGACGGTTGTTAAGGGGGCCTTTGTGACAAATGATCTGAAGTATTTCAAATACCTTTTTGCCCTCAATAAGGTCAGGAGGTGGGGTGGGGAAGTTCGGGCCGTGTACGGGGTTTTCACGATAGGCCGATAAGAAGAAGGCCTGAAACACGTTGTGGATGCTCCACATTTTAGGGAGGCGCAGCTGATAGATGAAGGGAGATAGGACTTGGGTGATGGTAAAAGATTCTCATTTCGGAGCAAATTTCCTAGAGGTAAGGTTGTGTTTGAGCTTTTTGGCCTCGAGCCAGACCTTGTCTCCCTTGGAGAATGGAACAAATCCTCTACTGTTTCTAGAAGACATAACTTGTCGAGCGAGCTCATGTGCAGCAAGGGCTTCATCTTGGGCAGCAGAAAGGGTTTTGAGTTGGGATTTCAATTGCAGGGAGATTGGTTTTGGCAATGACTATAGGGAGGGGGCGGGGTTCAAATTCCATCATGAGGAAGAAGGGGGGTTTCCCGGTTACAGAATGGAGGTAATGATTGTGAGCGAAATCCACTTGAGTGATCAAATCTGACCATGTGGTGAGGTTATCTCCACAAAGGATCTGAAGGTAGGTCTTGATCTCTTGGTTGACACATTCAGTTTCTCCATCAGTTTGAGGATGATAAGTGGTGGAAAAGGAGAGGTTGTATTCCAAGGACCTTTCCGAGTTCTCTTGCAAAAGAAGAGGCAAACTGTGGGCCTCAATCAGATATGATTTTGTCATATAGTCCGAAGTGTTTGTAGACTTTGTGAAAAAAAAGAGTGGCAATCCCTTTGGTGGTGATAGTTTTCTTGATAGGACAGAGAATCATCCCCTTTATAAGCCTGTGGTCGACCACGACCAATAAGGAGTCGAACCCAGAAGTAGACGGGAGGTTGGTGATGAGATCACAAGAGATCTGCTGGAAGGGGTGAGAGGAGGAGGATTTGATCGGGGTAAGGGGGGGAACGGTTGGATGGGTATTTGCTTTGCATTGTTGGCAAAGGGAACAACCTTCGACGTATTTGTGCATGAATTGTACAAGACCCGGCTACCAATATTCAGCAGCGATGAGTTGGCGGGTTTTAAGATAGCCTGAGTGGCCGGCAGAGGGGTAATCATGAGAATGAGCAATGATGTCGCGGTGAAAGGAACCAGAGTCAGGAATATAGACATGGTTTTGGTAAGTGAGGAGGCCACCATCGACCTGCCAATCGGAAAGGCGGGAACAGAAAGCAGGGGGAATGGTGCCATCGAGAGCCTGGAGGGCATTGTGGACAAAGATATCATCTCCTGAGGTGGAGGTGATGAGGTCCCATAGGGTAGTGTCAATGACACAGACAAAGAGGGATGGGGGAAGGAGGGTGATGTCTTCATTATCAGGGGAGAGGGAGAGCTTGTCAGGTCGGTGAGAGAGGCCATTAGGTCCTGCAAGTGCGAGCCAGGGACATGGGTAATTTTAAGGTCAAAGTCGGCGAGATCAAGAAGCCAGTGGGCCTGATGGCAATTCAGATGTTAGGGGCTATGGAAGAAAGTGAGGTTCTTGTGATCTGTAAAGACTTGGACAGGGAAGAGAGACCCTCGAAGGTATTGGCACCATGCTTTAGGGGCACAAATGACTGCAAGCAATTCTTGATCGTAGATGTCATAGTTTTGTTCTGCAGGAATGAAGGATTGGAAGAGATAAGAGCATGAATGCCAGTCACCATTGAAGTCAGTTTGGAGAAAGATCGCTCCGGTGGCATCACGAGAGGCATTGGTGGTGATGGCGAATGGGGCAGAGAGATCTGGAAGGCAGAGAACTGGTTTGGAAAGGAGAGAATGTTTGAGGCAGTCAAAAGATGATTGGCAACCAGTGGACCATGTCCATGGTTTGTTCTTCTTAGTGAGGTTGATAAGGGGACAGGTGATGTCAGAATAGTACGACTTTTAGGGAGTGCGAGGGGTTATTAGAGAGATGGGGATTTTCATTGCTTTAGACGAGGAGAATACTATTACAGGTGCACACATAGTGGTAGGAGAGCTTTTTGTCAAACGAGGTCTCCTTTTCAAACATCCAGAGAGAAGAAGGCTTTTTCTACAACCTTTTTGTCATCATCATCTTCGACTTCCTCTAGGTTGGACAAGTCCTCTTCTTTGGCCTTAGTGACCTTCCTGGTTGTTCCTTTGAATGAAGAGGAGTTGGTCGAGAATGTAGAACAAGAGGAGGCATTGTGTTCTGCCTGCCTGCAGCGAAGGCAGAGTCCCTGTTTGAAACATTGTTCTCTCTCTGAAGGAGTGAGTTTAGAGATGCAGACAGCATCAACATCCATAGCATTAGGGTCTCATTCCTTGGTAGAGGTGGAGTGGGTAGGGATAAAGGGGTTCAAGTTGATGAAGGAATGTCCTTTGTGCTGCTGGGAGGTAAGGAAAGCTCGACGTTGTTGGTCATCGATCCTCTAAGTATAAGAGTACCATTTGGCAATGGTGGTGGGGACTTTCTCCATGAGGTAGATCTTTCCAGATAAGGAAGGAGGAATGCCCGAGGAGAAGTAGTGGCAAAGGGTAGATTCTTCGGTCACCTTGGAGGTGGCAATGTTGCTCTGAAATTTGGAGATATATTGAGCGAGGGACATACAGTATTTCCCAGGAGATTTCTCGATTATCCTTTGGGTGGTTAACCAGGCGAGGGCATTAGTTGTGGAATTGGAGTGTTCGAAGGTATGAAGTTTGCCCAAGTTCCTAAGCTAGTCTTCCCAGCATCGATGAATCTAGCGGTGTAGGTATTTGCCCAGGTAGTGGCATTTCCAGATTTCATAAAGGAGAGGGCATAGCAGACCTTCCTATTGTTGGTGTTATAGATCTCTTCATTGATAAGCAAGTACCTAGATATTGATCACAACCAGGATAGAGCGTTCTTGTGACTGCCATCATAGGGTTCTGGTGGGGATATGCAAAGTTGGACTGGTTTAGACATACTGGTGGGAGGAGATCGGGGTCTGGATACTAGGATGAGGCTCTGAGAAATGAAGATGTTTCCGCTAGGGTGTAAGGAGAAGGGGAAGGGAAAGTAGGGGCTTGAGGGAGAACTAGGCTAGACGAGAGCTGGTGGGCGAGTTCAGTGTTGAGGAAAAGGGTTTCTTCTTGTTCTTCATTGGATAGAAGGGGAAGATCTAGGTCTGTCTTGTTCTCGTCACTACAGCATTGAGGAGGGACGTCTGGGGAGTCTGGGACTGAGGTTCCTCCTCTCCAGGAAGAGGTGGACAAAGAGTGCTGATGAGACAAAGTGGCTAAAGGGTTTTGAGGGATGGAGAAGATGTTCCGCTCCGGTCTTTGGTAGGGTATTCGAGACATGATAGTGGGGGTGGTTCACAGCAATGGTGACCGCAGAGAAAAGCTAGAGCTTTTGTTACAGCTGGCCTGGATAGGGTCGGATGTAGACTTGGAGGGGGACAAAGACTAAGGATGAAGGATTGGTCGAGCAAGTGTAACATCTGGCGAGACCCTAAGACTAAGTATACTTCGAGGAGGAACTCACAAAGAGTCGCATCACTCAAAGACTAAGGGACTGAGTACACACCCGAGAGGGCAAAGGATCGAAGGGACGAAGGACTTGAGGGATTGCTAAGAACAAGGTGATATTGCAAATAGCTCTAGCTTGCGGTTACAAAGTGGCAAGACAGTTCTTAAGTACTACAGAGATGGAACACGATGGAATCGCGAGGAAAAGATGTGTCATTTGCAGTAAGGATATATAAGAAGCTGTGGAGGATTAATCATACAGTGATCAAATGATGACAGACGGATGATGAAGCGATGACATCATCATGAGTCAGACTATGACAGATGGATGATGAAGCAACGACGTCATCATGAGTCAGAAGATAAAAACAAAGATAGGAATGAATCAGAATGGAGATAGGGAAAAGTCGGATCATCAGCAATGTGGAACGAGACACAAAATTGCCCAAGATCTATGATACAATGTGAAGACAAGATAAACGCAATAAGTGAAGCAAAAAGAGAGAGAGAAAAGACATAGAGAGAACTCAGGAGACAATCGTAATAGAGGGCGAGAAACCGGATCGTTTTACCACTCGCCAACAGCGGAAACAACACTCTGGTAATCTTTCCCATTGTGCATGATGGACAGACAGGCAGCTCATAGTCGAGTTCGCCCTGTGTGAGTTTAATGCCTGTCACTAAGCCTTTCTTCACAAGCATTCAAACAGACTGATAATTGAGATGTCCAAGTTGGCAGTGTAGCAGCTCAATCTTAGAAGTAGGGGTGATGGCTTGGTAGGAAACTTTGTTGGATTTACGTCATGGTGTGGACATGTGGTATAAATAGTCGGCTTGTCGGGTGGCAGTGAATACAATGCGACGTGACTTGTTTAAGATGTCATGTATCATTTGTCCATCGTCTTTTAGCTCGAATATGATACAGCGACCGGCACCGACTCGGAACTTGAACAGTGTGTAGCAGTTGGCATCATCGAGTTGCAAGACTGAGACGATGGGTAGTGTCAATGATGGGACATGACATGTGTCATGTAGTTTAAGATCTATTATACCACCGCATGGTCTGCTGGTGAGTAGCTGTGCTTCGCCACGACCTGCAATCATTGATTGGCCATTTCTGAAACCACTTATGCTGCCCGACGAGGGTGAATAGAACTTGAATGATGTGTGATCCACGAGTATATGAGTTGAAGCGCCAGAGTCAACAATGGGTGTCATGCTCAATGCTGTATGTGCACTGTACGCTGAGTCTGTGACTGATGGAAGGGTCAGAGATGGTGTCTCGAGGCCTGTTTCTGTAGGGACAAGGCATTTTTCAAGTATAACATTAGACATTTCATCTCCTCCATCCTCTGTAGTGACCTTGGCTTTCTTGCCGTTCCCTTTTCCTTTATTTTTGAATTTAGTTTTCTGCTTTGGGCCCTGCTCTTCTACAACTTCTTTGTGCGCAGCCGAGAAAATATGTGTTCTGATAGAACACTCCAAGAGGAATAGGGAAATAATCTCTAGTAGGAAACTTACTAGGGAAATTGAGTAGCTTGCTTGAGAGGTAACTTGAAAGTATTTGAGAGTAGTTGTGATAAGAGTAAGGAAGAATGAGTTGTAAAAGCATTAGATTGAATAGACCAGAGGGCCCATCTTATATACTACATGACTGTTTGTACATGTTATGGTATATAGAATGTGATGGAATATTATGTAAGAGTTCTAGCCAATAGCATATAAGACTCTGTACATGATGTGTAATCACTGAGTCATATCTAAGTCATAAGCACAGCATATGAGTCATGATCAGTAAGCTGATCAGTTTCAACACTCCTCATTGAGATGATGATCACAATGGTTTAGATCTTGGGTGGATAGTTGGTAAGACCAAGGTGTAAACAAGTTGAAACTTGTCAAAAGTGACATTCTTTGTGAAGATGTCTGCTCGTTGGTCTTGTGTAGGAACATAGAAAAATTCGAGTTGTTTATGTTCTTGAGCTGCTTCACGTATATAGTAATATTTGATTACTATATGCTTTGAACGTCCTTCTTGAGCAGGGCTTTCAGCTAAGAACATAGCTCCTTGATTATCACAGTTAAGTAGTAAAGGATGTTTAATCTCATGACCAATTTCTTTGAAAAGATTGAAAATACAGACTAGTTGTCTTGCAGATTCAGTCATGGCAATATATTCCGCTTCTGTGGAAGATAAGACAACAACTTTCTGACGTCTTGAACACCAGGAAATGATAGTGTCTGCGAGGAAGATACAATAGCCAGTTGTAGATCGTCTTTTTTCAAAGTCACCAGCCCAATCAGTGTCACAATACGTAGTGAAACTCGCATCTTTTGCTAATCCATCGTACATGATACACACATCTTTGGTATAGGCAAGGTATCAAATAATATAAAGTGCTCAATTGAGGTGATCCTCAGAGGGATTTGCAGAAAATTGTGACATCTTGATTACAGCATAAGCTAGGTCTGGGCGTGTTCCAAGCATGATGTAAAGAAGAGATCCGATCACAGATAGATATCAAAATCTTCATTTAGGATCTTCATTTTGCTCATTAGGACTCAGATTATAACTGGAAAGAAGTGGAGTGCAAGCATGTTTACAGTTCTCTAGCTGGAATTGTTCAATGACTTTCTCAGCATAGGTAATTTGATCAAGTCTCAGAGTTTGTTTCTTTTGATCTCTGGTAATCCGCATGCCAAGATATTCTGTAGCATTGCCAAGTATCCGTGATTCCCATCGATCTGTGAAAGTCTTCATGTGTTTCTTGATAAGTTTGAGATTGGAACCCATAAAAAGAGCATTGTCAACATAAACTGTTGCGAACCTCGTTCCCAACCTAGCTTTTCTTGCTAGTCTCGCTTTGCTAGCGTCTACCCTCTGACATTCCCCCTTCTAGTCTTCTCCCTTGTCTTCATCGACCGAGTACTTATTGAC
>JBBPOS010000773.1:0-10842 GCA_038091575.1 Leccinum subgranulosum
TTCGATCATCTTGTCCTCCTCCGTTTCTGAAAAAAAGCTTGCACAGAGTACTAGCGCCGCAGATCCGATGCTGTGACGCCAATCACAAAGTCGTTGATACGCCTATTTAGTTGTTAGTACTTAACTGATTAGTGACAAATACTAAAATCCATACCACCGCGACGATCCTGTGCCGCACGTTAAGCTGATCCGGAAGCTGGGCAAATTGTGGAAAAGCGACGGGGAGGATGGCCTTCAAGACGTCGACGATCTTGTCCTTCGAGATAGCCCAGACGTCAGCCTGTGCGGCAGCCCAGAGGCACAGCGTGGGAATGACGTTGCGTCTCCACGCCTCCTGCTTGAACCATGCAGCTGGGAATTCCGTGGGGGTGGAGTTATCCGGGGGGGACGTAGCATTTCCTGTTACAGTAATCTCCGAACCCTCGATCGGTAGCGTCTTGACCTTTTTGGACGAAGGCGCGCCACCATCAAGATCAACTGTCACATTTGTCTATTTAGGGGGTTGTCAACTCCGTAACAGGACTGAGGGGCAACTGAGGGGGCCTAGAATCTGAGACTTACTTCGTCGGTTGTGCGGAGAAGCTTAAGCTTCGCGATCTGTTCGGCTGTGCGGTACTGTGAGAAGGGTCACCGTTGTCAATTCCATAACAAACACGAGTCCGAGGTTCAAGTACCTTATTGTATTCTTCGAACTTACGCTCTTCTTTGTATCTTTTGACACCCCTTGCAACCTCAGAACTGTAGCCGTCATGGGGTGCGTCAGGCGGCTGCCTCTCTTCGATCCAATCATCACCTCTCGCTAGCTCGACTGTCATATCGACATACTCAACGCCGGAGTCGTCGCCAGTCGGTTCCGTATCTTCATCAACGAGGCGCACTTTGCCACGTGTCTCAGGTGATGCCGCAAGTTGGTTGTCGTCACGCTCGGGTAACTTTCTTTTTTGGGGGCGCACAATCGGATCGGGTGTGTCCTCCAGGGGCGTATTGTTCGAGATGGCGAGCACGGACTACGAACGGTGAGTTTTAATTCTGAAATGAAAAAAAGAAGCGAAAAACAGACCGCGTTTCCGAGTCTTCCCTTAGTTCTTGCCGCAATGAGGTTCAAAGCTGCCCGTTCGTCGGAGTCGTCTAGGTCATCGCCAAAGGTGCCATCGAGCAGTTCGTCGTTGAATACGCTTTGTCGTCCCCCGGTGAGTTTCGAGTTGATAACAGATTTGCCTCTGGAGCTGACGGCGGTGCTAGCCGATAAGGTGGATGGTGGAGGGAGGTGGCGGGAACTCAGGCTGGCTCGTGAGCCAACCGCGCTCGGTCCTTGTGAGCGTGCCTTTCTGGGGTCGTCGGCCGGAACTGACGCTCTCCAACTTTGGACTTTGCCATCCAGATTCCGTCTATCGGTGGCCGAGGCGTGCGATACCAGGAGATTGCAAAAAAAAAGGGTGGCTTCGGTCAGTAGCAGCATAGTAACTAATGACAAGGTATGATGAACAAACATTTCTTGTACCTCGGTGTTATTCATTTTCTCAGATGCACGTGCTGACTGGTCGCCTAGCTTACCCCAAAGAGAAGACGACTTCCCCTTCAGCTCGCGAGCCTTGTCAACGCGTTCGCGCAAACGTTGACTGGCCGCTTTCTCCCGACTCAGATGTTGGGTAGTCAGTTCATCGACGTCCATAGGGTCTTCATCGGGCTCCTCTTGATCGGCGACATCCTTGGGCACACTAGCACCTGGTGTGCAAGGATTCGGTAAATATGACATGCCAGTGTAAAGTGGAGTATACTCACCTTTGTTACCTTTGACGTATTGCCTCGGCTTTGGGCGCATAGGTTTCGCGGGTGCGATGGCCGCAACTTGGTCGTTCGCCATCTCGTTCTCCAACTCCCCTACCTGCTGTATGACTCGCTCTACGGCTGCCTCTTTGGCAACACGGGAGTCAGTAACCCTTTGGTCGTCAGCGCGTTTCTCGGTCGGGGTGCGCTTTTTCTTCGGCGCGTCGATTAAGCCCAAGTGCTTGTCGGCATTCGATGCACGTGTCCTCCGTATGGGGTTCGGCGCAGGCGTGGGCATATTACTTAGTGGTTGAGGTGGAAAATTGCGAGTGGCGCGAGAATGGTGTAAGTACTAGCTCAAGTTTTTCAAAGTCCATTCGGGGTTTGTTTGGGTCATCGTGTATACTTGCCGTATCGCTAACTCTCCTCCTGAACAGCCTGCTTCATCATATGGATTATGCGTGCTCAAAGTGCCCGCGTTGGTTCAGAAATAAATCTGGCCTAACACAACATACCAACGCCGTTCATCCGGTCCTCGCTCGCTCTCCAAGCCCGCACGCTCAAGACTTTGAGAAATCGGATGGGCCTGGACCTCATCCTGGTTCACTTCCAGCACGCTCTTCTCCACCGGTACAAGATGGACACAACGTCTTTGTAGGTCAAAACAACCTACTGTTTCGAAACTACCACCCAGTACTCGATGGTAAGTGCAGTCTCCTGATCGTTGTCTTCTCAGGTTCACATATCCAGCACAGGCCGTCCCTGTGACGAAGAAGGTAACTTCCTCCCTGCCGGTACCCCACCATCCCAGGTTCCCCCAAAATGCAAGGACGACTGGGAGCCATTTCGGAGTCGGCTCAAGTTTGAACTCGCCGATTTCCTCTATTTGCGCTCACAAATGCCTGCTGCTCAAATTGATACCCTTCTGGATATATGGGTGGCATCATTACTTCGCTCGGGCGGGGATCCTTTGTTCAATAACCACAAAGAGATGTACAGGACGATCGACGACATCAAAATAGGTGAGATCAAATGGAGGAACTTTTCGGTTCGGTATACCGGTGTCCGCCCTCCCGCCGATGTACCACCATGGATGGAGGACACGTACGAAGTTTACTATCGCGACCCACACGAAGTCGTGCGCAGCATTATCGCAAATCCGGACTTCGCTGCCGAACTAACCTACGGTCCGTATCGTGAGTATTTAACAGAGACCGACGAGCGGCGATGGTGTGATTTCATGTCAGGAGACTGGGCATGGAATCAAGCGGCAAGTATCTTTTCTATTTTATCTTTTCTATCGCAGCGAGTCGTTGTGTCTAAAGTATTTTGTACAGGACATTATTGCACAAGACGCTCGCTCGCACGGCGCTGTACTCGTGCCGATCATCCTCGGGAGCGACAAGACGACAGTCTCTGTCGCTACCGGGCAGAACGACTTCTATCCGCTTTACTTGTCGATCGGTAACGTTTCCAACAAACTCCGTCGTGCGCACAAGAACGCGCTGGTACTAATAGGGTTTCTGGCGATGCCAAAGAGTAAGTAGTACCTTCACTTTCAATATTTATGCTTTCGTTGATCGGCAAGTTCCAGCAACAAAAGCGCAGGCGAAGACAAGCGAATTTCGAATGTTTCGTCGACAATTATTTCACTCATCGTTAGCGGTGATTTTACAGTCCCTCAAGGCAGGAATGACTGACCCCGAGGTCTTGCGCTTCGGGGACGGTCATTTCAGAAGAGTTGTCTACGGCCTTGGGCCCTACATAGCCGACTACGAAGAACAAGTTTTACTAACGTGCATCGTTTGCGGTTGGTGCCCAAAGTAAGTGTGTATCTAAACATATTCCGTCTACTCACGGTGAATAGATGCATGGCATCCCGGAAAGAGCTCGACACCGAAGCGCTTTACCGACACCGCGTTCATACAGAAACTTTAGTTCAAGCGGGTGTTTTTTCATTGGTACAATTATGGGACGAATACGGCATAGTTGGACAGCTGGTGGTAAGTGTCTCGAACTATGTACATATTGATCATTAACGTATCTTTTTATGTAGCCGTTCACGAATGACTTCCCCCGCGCAAACATTTACGAACTGATCTCACCGGACCTCCTCCACCAAATCATCAAGGGAGCCTTCAAGGACCATCTCGTCGACTGGGTCGAAAGCTACATCAAATCCACCCACGGTGCAGAAGCTAACGAGATTCTTGACGACATTGATCGAAGGTATGTACTAGCTCCTAATCAGTATCTCACACCAAATCACTGATCGAGTCCTTAGGATTGCTGCCATTGCCCCCTTTTCCGGACTAAGGCGTTTTCCGCAGGGCCGCCACTTCAAACAGCATCAGGAAAACAGTCAGTTATTTATACATATATGAACATATATGTACAACCTTGGCTAGGCAGCCAGGATTTCCCAGAGAGGTCCCCCATAATACAGGTCTGTATTGATATGTGACAGATTACTCACAGGTGGCAAATCATTGGACAGAACTTTATAGAAGTAACCAAACTATACAGGTTTAGACAACTTGCCAAATATCTGTATAGATTCAACAGCTTTTATACTCCAGGGACAGACACCCACAGGTATCACCAGGTATCAACAGGTATCAACAGGTATCAACAGGTATAAACAGGTATAAACAGGTATCAACAGGTATCAACAGGTATCAATAGGTATCAACAGGTATCAACAGGTATCAACAGGTATCAACAGGTTACTGAGTATTGACAGGTATTGACAGGTATTGACTGGTCTCCTTGGACAGGTATCGACAGGTATTAACAGGTATCGACAGGTATTAACAGGTATCGACAGGTATTAACAAGTCTACTTAGATTGACCCGTCTCCTTGGACAGGTATCAACAGGTATCGACAGGTATTAACAAGTCTCCTTAGACACATATCACCAGATATAGACAGATATAGACAGATATTCACAGATAATCAGAAAGGCCCAATAGACAAGACCTGGATATTAACAAGTCATGATCTCAATCGAGGTTTCAACAAGATAAACATATCATTCATTTCATATCCATGGTTAAGGAGTGACAATCAAACGAAATGAGATACAAAGAAAAAATATCAATCCAGTGGACAAACACAACCGTCGGAACCATCATCTGTCTGATCATCATATGCATACCTAAAACATAATTACAACATGAATATAACAATAACAAAGATCTGAAATCACTTACCGTTCATCCTGTACCCATTTACGTCGCATTGCTTCAAGTTTCGGTCCATGGTATGAGTGAGCCAATACCTTTTCCATCTCTTTCAACATGCCGAAGTAGTCCCGTTTGTTCTTTTCAACTGGAACCTTATGGTTATCGAGAACACCATATGTCGCATACAAGTCTAGGAACCCTTTCATCTATAAAATGTTGGTCGTAAATACTGAACAAAATATCCACTCGAACTTACGATTGCAGCAATGTAGAGAATCCCAGACAAAGGGACAGCATCCTTGAAATCAACGTGATTTCTAAAGCTCTTAGAACCTTTATGGTAGAAACATCGCAGACAAGCAAGTCGTATAGCTTCATGAGCAAAATTTGATGTACGTCCCTTGATAATTTGCATGAGAAACATTTTGAAAATACAATAACAAATCAAACCAAATACGTTGGTGTCTTTTTTGCCTTGCAGGAATTTGAACATCTTTGAAAACTTTTGCGCTCTCTTCATGACTGAGGAACGTCGTTCCTCAGTTGTCTTGGCATCTTCTGCTGGGACAAGCTTGTATTGTGTCTTGACAATAGCAGCTATGTCAGTGCGTAGTTCACTTCGAAAGGTATAAATATCATTCCAAATCTAATTGAGGCGATGAGTACTTCCTGTAATGAGTATATCTCATAATGAACATTTACCAGTTCCGTCATCTGATGCTTGTATTGCCGAAAATAGTCTAAAGAAATGTGATCAGTTACGACCAAAAAGTGGACGTATACTACTTACCTTTCTCTAGTCTCCATCCTTTGTCAGCGAAGAAAGCCAACGCTTAAGTAATGGCATCTAAGCAAATTCCATTCACTGAATTGTTCTTCGATGGATACAGATCACTTAGAATCTGATGGAGACGGAAGGCCAATTTGGCTTCGCCGAGCACGGATTTCCACTGATGAGGGTAGAAATTGAGAAGCGTTGGATCATCTACATTATCCTTCACAGTTCTAGTCTGCTTTCTTATGTCCTCTCTATCCTGGCTATCAGATTGTTCAGCGGCAGAAGAGTCATGAGGAGATGTGGATTGTGGTCGAGGGACATGACGTATTGAATTGCCTGAGAGAAGAATAACCAATGTATAATGATAGAGAGCCAGACTGAGAGTCTGAGACTTACCATGACGTTGTGGATTCGACGCTTGGCGTGAACCAGAATTAATAGTATTCAGGAAATGTTGGGACGGAGGAACAGGTGCATGATTCTTGGCATGGTGTCTTGCAAGAACATCATAGGAAACATTCACCTAGAACGTAGTCAGCTCCTCAATTGATGATACACAGGCAAAAACTTTAGTACTTCTTCCGTGACTGGAGCATTTCTACTCCCACGTCCTCGCGGTCGACCACGATGAGGACGTTGTTCAGGAGCCTTCCTACTCCTAGTACTTCCTTGTGGAAGACCTTGATGAGGATGCGATTCTTGCTCCTTCAAATAGAGTATCTAGTGAGCCTATGTCGATTGATAATAAAGCAATCTACGACTTCAATCCTTGGAGCATGTTCTCTGTGGCCTTGGGGATCTGGAGGGTCCATGCGATGGAGCACAGCATCTGCAAATTGGTCCATGAATCCGTTGGCTCTGTTGGCTCTGTTGGCACCGTTGGCTTCCAGATCGAGATCATCTCCAATCCTAGAGCTCTGGTCCATAGGTAGCCTGCCTTGGCCTATATTGAAAGCCTGGCGAATCCTGGTCAAGCTTTCTGCCAAAACCACTTGCCTACGTTCAGCCTCAGCAGCAGCTTCTTCCTCGTCCTCCTCATCTTCGTCCTCGTACTACAACATATAATCTTCTTCTTCTTGCCCATACTCCACCTCATTGCCAGGTCCACCGTGGTCTTCATCTTCTCCGGGCCATAGATCATTATCGTAAATAGTTGCTTGATCATCTTCCCTGTCATTGCCACCGACATTGTGTGGAAAGAAAAAGCGGTCGACATCATAGGGAGGTAGTTCTTGCACAGCTATAATTGTTTTTAGTGTTGCAAAAACAAAGGAGTAAACATTCATACAAGAAAAATGGAGCGACCTCCCATCAAAGTCTTCGTCATTCTCAGTGGTATTCTTGTCTTCCTCGCCTGACTCTTTACCAGATGAAGGACAGCGTGGCAACGTGCGGTGAGTCTGGATTGAATTGGCAAGCTGGATATTACGTTCCACCTCTAAGGGACCGGTTCTAATGTAAGTTGGAGGAGTGATTATTGTAGTCTGAAAGCCAAAACGATCACCCAGATTTCCGGTATGGAGACTTGGGTCTGGTTGACGAAGACCACTGGTTCTGTGACTCTGGGCCTGGCCCTGAGTCCTCGACAGCTGAAATGAAAAGATTCATATGTCAATAGTGAATGGGTTGCGGTAAAGAAAATATAGAACCTTAGCTTTCTTCATTCTGCTTGCAACTCTACCGACTGGTTGCCCCGAAGGTGCCAAACGATTCACTGGCTCGGAAGACGGCACCCTGGTCTTACGCTTCCTTGACGATTTTGTTGGACTTGTGATTGCTTCGGCAAAGCGTGTCAGTTGTTCAATGGCACCACCTTGTCCAGCCCCTTGACGTTGGGAAGCTCGTCGCCGTGGAGTCATGTCAGCCGGTCCATGTTGACGCTGGCCCACCATGCTGAATGGTGGTAATCTTTTAGGTTGAACGTGTAAGCGAGATGGGCAACCGGAGCAAACTTATGACTAATCCACCTACGCGATTTATACTCTGAATATAACACAGTTCTGGTTAGTCATAATTTCGGTGGTGGACAATGTGTTCCTCTGACTTTGAATCTTTGATATGTACCACAGAGACAAGTACTAAAGTTGGTTAGCCTCCGAGAGATGCAGACTATAGTAGAACTCTTTGTCAAAATATTTGTTTAGATAGAATGAATGTGCGTAGTGAGAACTGTTGTAAGCTGTCAGTCTAGGGTCAGCAACGTCGTCAAAGACAGGTATAGTAGGAGCATAGGAGCGCAGCTGATGTAAGGGAAGAATACCACCCATAGGAACACTGGAACGATGCTTGGCTCGGTTGAGTACATGCATTTGCGTGTCTGGGTCAACCCGTCCACCTCTCCTCTGAGGGGCAATATCGAGTCTTTCGGCATAGACCAGAAATTGGTTTGCCCACCACGGTCTCATACCTTTTGGAGGTAACGGTCTCATGATTAACTTAACTTCAGCTACAACATGTCCTAAGGTAGTACTCAAAATCAGAATCTCACCACATGATGATCTGAAGATCGACTTACCTGAAAGGCCTGAAGCTGGCCATTCATGTTTGCTATCCGTAACAAAGATCCCCTTGTCATATCTGCCAAATTTCCATGGATTGTCTTGAGACGGAGGCATGGCATTTATAGTTAATGCAGGACATAGTGACAATGGGTCACAAACCCCGTGCTGCTGGATTCGTAGTTTGTACCATACTTGAAGGTCGTCAAAGAACAAATTTGCATTTGATGGCGCATGTCTCTGATGGCTCAGCTTGTGTCCTGTCTTCTGTTGCTCCCGTTCCAAGTAATCTGCCAATGCAGCTCGCAAACCCTCTAGACCAAACATCTCAGCTGCGTCATCCACAGATATTCTTTTAATGGAGGGGTTATAGTTGAGACGGATAGCGGCACAACCTGCAATAAAGGTCCGTGGTGGCCAGACTCTAGGCACAGGATCGGCAGATTCCTCCAAACGTCTTGCCTTGGAAAAGAAGTCGGTTGACTGTGGGTGAGGCTCCCATATATCTTTGACAACGGCATTCGGCAGTTCATCGAGGTCATCTTCAACGGAGTTGTCAACCGCATGAGGAGCAGAGGACATGGGAGTTGGACAAGTGGCAGACTGACTGATCTTGACAGCATCATCAAACAAGCGACACCTCTCCAGACGATCCAGGAACCTGCAAATTTGCGCATCGTATTCTTGATTATTGCTTGCTTCAGCAGGTTCCTTGATTACAGTGATGTGTAGATGCTCCGTTGTGTCGGCAGACCACTGGATCGGTGCACCAGAGTCTGCAGTGCTCGGAGCCATGTTTTGCATCAGTTCGAGTTTTGGGATATGAAAGTGGGGTAAGACTTTCTTTGTTTTTGGTCCTCGACGTGCACCCCGAACAGTGATGATGTCCTTGTTGTCGTGGAAGACCTCTAGAGCATTGGATATCTCCAGCCTCATGTGCTCGCTGATTGAAGTTGCTTGTGAGAGATACCGAAGGTCCATGAGAGCTCGCAAGGCCCGAATGAATGCTGGAGGAGCTGCCCCAGCAATGATGGCAATGAGGTATCGTTGAATCTCCCGCTGCATGCGTCCTGTAACCTGCTTCAGGTTGGAAATCCCACCTTTAAAACGTCTAAATCCCACCACCGGCTGGAGAATGGAGTAACGAAAGTCAATCTCCTTGGCCCCCACCAAGTTGAGACACCACCGCAATTCATGATCATAGAATTCACCATGACATTGGTGCAATATCTCTGGCGTGAGGAAGATACAAGGGTCAGACAATGGCCAATTCCGCCAAAATGGTAGGTGCACCCCACTGAGTCGATATTGTTGGCATGCATCAAAAAAGGCCTGGAGATCTGATGGATCTACGTCGATGGAGTTGAGTTGAGCTAATGTTGTTGATCCATGTCTGGGTTCATGACGGAAGGAATCGCCGAACTGCTTATGCGAAGCAGTAGTGAGATGGGAGGTGCGTCCTCTGACACAAGCAAGCATACCAGCTTCTGGGGTGTCTGCAATATAAGCAGCAAGTATAGTGTAACAAAGGCGAAGATTTCCCCAAGAATCTGAGACCATCCGTCCGTGTTCGGCTGCCTGTTTGAGTGGTTGAAGTACGAGGTCCAGGCAATGATGGATGAGTCGATGGCTGAGAAGAGAACACATTCGGGTGGAAGGGTGTAGAAACTCGGCCACAGGAAGGAGAGCAGTGAGGAGGAATGCCTGACTTGACGACTTGTTTCTATACTTCATTCGAATGTTGGCCAGACTGATCAAAAGTGGATGTGCGAGGCGACCTCCAGTTAGGTTCGTGATGTTGGTCTTGTCCGAGGATAAGATGACACCTAGCAAGGTTGCACCAGCAGGCAACTGTGACTATAGAGTGCTGAGAATCCAATGGGTGCTATCAATGGACAACATACCTGCATTTCCCATGCCCTGTCACCAGTCATCCATTCGCTGTATATGCGCTCCATCCGGGGGCCGTCGTAAACCTTCATGGGTTCCAGATCCAGTTTATCAGCCAGGAAAGGGTGATTCACGAGCATTTCAATGCAGTCTAGAGGATCCCGGTAGTAGAGGCGGACAGCAGACTTGGTGGGATGTTCAGGTTCAACAATTTGATATTTCCAGGTCGGTCCAGTGGGTAGGAGTTCAGCCAGGCCACGTAGAGCTTTTGCGGTGCGAAATGATAAGGGAAGTGCTGCAACCTTTACAAAACCAGCGCAGAATTGTCAGCATGCAATCGTTACACCACAGAGATCCAATACGAACCATTGACAAGGACAAATACTCATCAATCTTTTTCATACTCAGACCAGAACGTAAGAGATAGCTTGCCATTGACCAATCGTCTCTGGAGGCAAATGGGTAATAGATGTTGGTTTTGCGATTTTCAGTGAATGTGTCCAGGTGGAACCGATCCATGAAGCTCAATCCAACGCCCATTATCTTCCCTGCACCTTCAAACTTGACGATTTGAGTAAGCTCTTGAGGATGATTGGAAGGGCTACTTGTGCGATCAACATCCATGAGGTCATCGCCAGCATCTGTCCATGGATGGTCCTCTAAGTCTGTCGAATCCACAATATACTGTTGCAAAATGTCTTGAGCTTTCAAAAATCCACTGG
>JBBPOS010000774.1:0-10840 GCA_038091575.1 Leccinum subgranulosum
CTCTCGCAACTACCTTCAACCCTGTTCGTTACCTTCAGACTATACAGTGAGTATCTCCCACTGTTCTCTTAGTTCCCCCTAGAAGGGTACTGCGCACACAATCGAGACTTGCTATCTCGATAGAGGGATGCAACGGGACTGTCCGGAACTGTAAGTAAGGAACAGTGTGGGAATAGAGTGCCATAAAAGGAAAGCTAGTTGTAGTCTAATGAATGTAACGTATCTCAACACTCCCCCTCAACTAGCATCAGTCCGTGACTTTAGTCCGAGTAAACATACGAGATATGTATGGGTATCAGTAGGCAGTCCTTTGGTAAAAATATCAGTGTTGAACGAGCACTACTTAGTAGCTCTGAATGCTCTATGATTATATAATAGCGAATTAGTTTATAGTAGATTACATAATCTTTCTTTGTCGTATATAAGATTCAGACCCAGTGTCTGAGTTTGAATAACATCTTGTTCTCTTACCACTATGTTCGATAACATCAACCCACTGGAACCTGGTGAGTACCAGATTCCCTGTCCCTTGGGAGTCTACAGTTTCTACAGGTTATGAGCCCCGCCTAATGCACCATGACAAGCGCCCTATGGGCAGCACACATGAGTAGCTGGTTGGTAACCAGGCTTCAGCCTAAAAGAACGTCGCAAACGCAGCACATCATAATGCACCTCTTCATTGAGAGTAGCAACAAATGAGTGTGAACACCATGGGACTGAACCCATGCTAGTCCAGCACACTAATGACGTTGCATTCTAGCTTCTATCACAATGCCCCCCAACTGTGACACCAACACGAGCTCCGGCATCCAAATCTTCACTGGCTCCAACTGGAGCTCCTTCTAGTCTTCCATGGCGCCCTACCTTCAGGCCACTGGCCACACTTGGGTTATCGGTGTCTCCATGCCGCCCGCTCTTACAGGCACCTCCACCAAGGAGAAGCGTGAGTTTTGGATCCAATGGACCAAAGCAAATGACACCATCATTGGGACCATCTTGGCCAAGCTGCCTACGTCCATGGACTTTGTTGCTCAAATGATCATCCAAGAAAAAAACAATGCTGGCAAGGCCAATGACCCCACCATCACAGGGATCCACACCGCTGTGGTCCTATCTTGGGACCAACAATTGATTCAGGGCAAGGGCAAAGCCCCCACCCAAGCAAATAAACTATCAGCAGTCAAGCCGAAGGGGTCTGACCCCAAGTTCCAACAACAACAGCAACCCCAAAAGGAAGCTGGATCCTCGGGACTTGGACCCAATGGCACCCCATGGTGAGGTACCTGCCGAGGTACCAAAGGTGGTCATGGTAACGGGCGTGGAAACCACTCCGGTGGTGGAAACAACCACCAAGATCATCAGATTGCCTCTGCGGCCATCACACCTTACCATGAACCATCATACGCCATCACCGACCCCCGCACCATCTCTTCACGCCCTGCCTCTCTCTACCAAGAAGAAGAAGGTCCTCCTGCTTCTAAGCAAATCATAAAGGCCTTCTCCCTCACAGATAGGATTGGGATTAAACCCTCTTGTGAGGTTATTTGCTCACTCGACGCTACCATTGCCGCCACCGCCGCCACATCGTCCACATTGATGGACATCGATGAAGACAAGGAAGACCCTCGTCCTATGAAGAGATCACGCCACTCCTGTCAAAAGAAGATCATGGCACCCCCAGCAGAGAACTGGGATGAAGAAGACATCATCGGTGTCTATGGCTCTGAATATGGAGTCGACGACGAAGTCACCCAGACAGCAGATATCAACGCTGATAGTGATGACCCGACCTGGGGTCTCCTAATCATAAGGCAAGTTGATCCAATCCTTGACTTTATTTCTCATTACTCACGACCCAAATCTGTATGCTTTTGCGAAAAACAGTTGACCTGTTGGATGGGCGGAGCTAAAAATGGGAATAGAGTATAAGTAGATACGGAAATCGCTGTACCTGTCACCCATCACGTGAATATTCATAACCATGTGTGCAATATGTGTCAGAGAATACAGTACAACTCCTCCGCCGAGGAAGCCCGATCAAACAAATCCCTCAAATGCTCTTACAATGGGGACCGTCATGCAAACCTCTGGATTCTAGACTCAGGTGCTTCTATGCACTTTACTCCAGAATGATCTGATTTCATCGAATATGCTAAATTAAGCAAGGAGAATATGATCCCAGTAAAAACCGCTGGTCATATGGTTTACGTCGTAGGAATAGGCAAATGCCTTATCAGATGGGAACACCAAGGAAAATCTCACGTATTTGAGATTGGCAATGTTGGCCACCTACCCCATTCTGGAGTATGTCTGGTATCCATGGGAAGATTACTTGCACATGGTGCTACAGTCTCAGGCGATCATCGCCATCTAACTTTACAATATTGAGATGGAAGTGTTCTCGCAACCTTCCTTCCAGGACGCATTGCACCTGGAATGTACACCATTGAGGCACTACCCCTAGAAGGTGCTAGCTTCACCAAGGACATAACCTACAATATTCTGCATCAGCGATTCAGACATCCATCAAAAGATGTGATAAAACATGCTAAAAAGCATACAGATGGGATCCCTGATTCTATCCAAATCCCCTCTCAGGACACCATATGTCCAGGCTGCACTTTACGCAAAATGCCAAACAGGAGCTATCCTTCCACCAATCGACATACTAAAGCACCCTTCAAGTTGATCCATTTAGATCTTAAATCCTTCCCCATCGAATCTTATCATAAGTTTCGATACATCATTGTATTCTATGATGATTTTTCATCAAACGCATAGACAATTCCTCTGAAAAGAAAAAGCGATGCTGTCAAGGCAACCACAGACTGGCTGATGTATGTCGCCAATAGCCACAGCTCGCATATTAAATCATGGATATCAGATGCAGGGGGAGAATATAAGTCGAAACAATTTGATGATCTTCTCTAATCAATGGGAATCAAGGTTCACACCTCAGCTCCACACACCCATCAACAAAATGGCTGAGCTGAAAGGTTCATTCGGACCATAATGGATAAGTCAGAGGCAATGTGCCACAAGGCATGCATCCCTGATAGTTGGTGGGAATTCTCAATTGCACATGCAAACGAAACAACAATTGGAAAACCCCTTATGAGTTGATCTATGGATTCACCCCTAGCATCACATATCTTTGCGTCTTCGGATGCGCGGCATATGTATTCATCCCTACCAAAACTCGAAAGGACAAGCTCACCCCTAAATCTGAGCTCATGGTATACCTGGGTGTCGCCCCAGATAACATGATAAAAGGAGTAAACTGCATATTTATGCGATCCCCCAACAATGTGATTTTTACATCACCACACGCGTTGTTCAATGACACATGCTTCCCTAAGTGTTCGAGCTCTAAAGCTCAACCGGCAGCCAAAAAGGCGCCTACAACGTCATCTCATCCAGGGGACATTCACATCCCTGACGACCCTACCGATGACAATCTTGTACCATCCTCACCACCTCCACCTCTGCGAACTCCACCTCCTGGACCTCCTACTCTGATGCCTCCTGCACCAAAGAAACAGCAGAAAGAACCTGGTCCGCCTCTTCATCCAGCAGTTCCTAGATGATCTGAAAGACTTTGTCATATGCCCAACAGGCTGAACAATGTGTACAGTGATGACCAACACCCAGTCTCAGTGGAACAGGACATAAATTGTTCCAATCACTGGAGAGATATGGTCCAACCAGGACCTTCTCGTCAAATGCCTGGCAATCTCCCTGATTCATCCGTTCCTCCTGCCTCATCTAGCTCAGACAGCGAAGCAGAAATGGAACAGCTAAATCATGAAGGGGGAGCAGGATTAGCCACATTTCTAATGATGAAGGTGATACCCCAAGAGGCACACACTGCAGAACAAAAGCCTCTACACAAGTGGACATTCAAGGACATAGAAACTCTCCCGCTTGATCAGCAAAAGGAGTGGAAAATTGCATGTCAAAATGAACTTGACATACTAAAGAAATGCAATGTCTTTGAAATAGTAGACCTCCCAAGGGGGAGGAAAGTTATATCAAACAGATGGGTTTTCAATGTAAAACCCAATGGTCGCAAATGAGCCTGCCTTGTGGCAGAGGGCTTCTCCCAAGTTGAAGGAATAGACTTTGACCTATATTTTCTTACCAGTCGTGCGATTCGAAACAGTGTGCTTAATGCTAGCACTCGCCGCCCTAGAGAACTGGCATATTGAAGCTCTCATTGTTAGAAGCACCTACTTATATGGCAAGCTCACTGAAGAAATTTACATGGCTCAATTACATGGCTTTACAATTCCTGGCAAAGAGCATAAAGTACTCCGCTTATTGCATGCCCTATATGGCCTAAAACAGGCAGGATTAGCCTGGTGGGAAACTTTAAATGAGTCCATGAAAGAACTAGGCTTCAAAAGGTTAAAATCTGATGTCGGAATATTCCTTTATAGGAAGAAAGGCACAACAATAGTTGTAGCCATCGTCTACATGGATGACTCAATGTTCTGTGGCCCCACAAAGGCCATAGTCAACGAGGTTAAAAGTGCTTTCATGCGCAAGTGGGAATACAGAGACCTGGAGGAGGCTAAAGCTTTTTTTCTCAATATGAGAATCAAACGAGATGGCCGCAAGATCTTAATTGATCAATGCGCTTATCTTGATAAGATACTCAAACAATTCGGCATGACAAATGCCAGGTCTGCACCCACATCTCTCCTACAGGGTTATTATCCACATGCTTACAATGGACCAGTCGATATTGAACTAAAGTCAAAATTCCAACAAGTGATCGGTTCCCTGTTATACCTAACACTCGGAACACGCCCTGATATCGCTTACACTGTAACTGCGCTCTCAAAGCATGCAGCATGACCTTCTCATAAACACCTCAATCGTGCACTCTATATATGCCAATACTTACTTGGGACTAGACATTATTCTCTTGTCTTCGATGGTGGCTCACAAGCTGGTCTTATAGCCTTTACCGATTCAAATTGGGCATCAAATCCCATTACACGTCGATCTCAGACAAGCTGGTTCTTAAAACTAGCAAATGGCATCTTCAGTTGGCAATCACGCCATCAAGAGAGAGTAGCTCACTCCTCCACTGAAGCAGAATATTTTGCCCTGTCAGATTGCAGCAAACAGGTGATCTGGGTCCAATCACTTCTATCCAAATTAGGATACGAGTTAAAGCCCATCCCCATCTGTGGAGATAACCAAGGATCAATCTTCATGGCCTCGAACCCTGTTACTGAAAAACGTAGCAAACATGATGACATTCATTGGCATGCTATCAGGGACTTCATCCATGAGAAGAAGATCAAATTATTCTTTGTTGAAGAAGCTATCAACCCAGCTGACATGCTCATGAAGAATCTTGGTCACGTCAAACTCGATCAATTCCGAAAGGATGTTGGATTAATATTCCATGACCAAGCACAAGAATAAGTGCTTATTACTACATACTACTTGCGCTCAAAGAGGCAGCAAAGTATGGGGGAGTGTTGAACGAGCACTACTTAGTAGCTCTAAATGCTCTATGATTATATAATAGTGACTTAGTTTATAGTATATTACATAATCTTTCTTTGTCGTATATAAGATTCAGACCCAGTGTCTGAGTTTGAATAACATCTTGTTCTCTTACCACTACATTCGATAACATCAACCTGCTGGAACCTGGTGAGTACCAGATTCCCTGTCCCTCAGGAGTCTACAGTTTCTACAGTTGGTGGCATTTTCAGCCAAGATGATGTGCTGTGGAGTGATCTGCTTGTGCTCAATCTCATCTTTGATCCAAAAGTACGAGAGTCAAATATGGCGTATTCTTGTGGGCATATCGTCTGGTGTGGTTAAAATGTGAATTGCAGCTGTGTTATCGATGTGCAGCACAGTCAGGTGAGTCTGAGTGAATCTGAGTTTGACGAGGAGATGACGGAACCAAAGAATCTCATGTCCAACGTGAGTGGCAGCGTAATATTCAGCTTTGCCCATTGACAGCACTGTGGTTGTTTGCTTTTTGGCTGACCATGAGAAAGTCCCAGTACCGAGCATAACTGCATAGCCAGACACGGAGCGAGCATTGTTGGGCGAGTTCGCAAAGTTGGCGTCGCTGAAAGTGTGCAGTGTGATTGTATCACCGTCGAGTCAGCCGGCACCCAGAGTCAAAACGAGGTCCTGTATGCCTTTGAGATAACAAAGGATTTGTTTGATGGTGGTCCAGTGTATGCAATCTGGATTGGCTGCGAATTGCGTGACCTGTTGTATACTAGCAGCATGAGCGATATTGGGTCACGTCATGATAGCACAATGGTTGAGCACTCTGACGGCGTTCTGGTAAGAAACAACATACATTTCACATGTCTCATCATCCATTGATGGGCAGTGTTGGTGCAATAGTCGCAGGCCTGGTTGCTCTGGGGTTGTAACTGGATTTGCTGACTCTAGACTGTAGTAGGTTTTGACCATAGTAGAATCAATGTACCATTGATGGAACAAAGAGATAGTGTGAGCAGCACAATCTTGAATTACTTCAATACCAAGGATATGGTACATTTCCCCTTGGTCCTTGAAGGAAACATGTGCACCGAACTCAGTTTCGAGTCATTTGAGTTCGTCCCACAATGATACATAAAGTCCTAGGTCATCAATGTGAGACGTGATGATGCAGATTCCAGTGGTGCAGCAACAGATGAAGACACAGCAGTTGGCAGAGCAGACAACAAATCTGATCTTGGTGAGAATAGATTTGAGCTGTTGATACCAAAGGTACCTGGATTGCCTGAGTCCATACAGCACTTTGAACAGGAGCCAGATGAGGTGCTCTTTGCCTTTTGCTTCAAATCCGGTCGGTTGTTGTTATGATCAACCCCTCTCTTTTTCCTTTGCTTATGCTCTCTTTCCTTCTCTTACACTTTCCGTGTCTATATAGTCTATTCCATGTACTTTAGTCATACACAGCTTCTCTGACTCATTCCTTGCTGTGTATTACTCATACTCGCTTACCATCGCTTATCTCTTATCTCCTTCTTGCTTATTGTACTCACAGCCATCTGCAGCTTCTTACTCATCCTTACTGCGGATGACACACACCGTCCATGTGATTTCATTGTCTTCTATCTTGTAGTACTTAAGGACTTCTCCCCTCACCTGTAAACCCCAAGCTAGAGCTACTCAATATACACTTGCTCTCTGCCCATCCTCTGAGTCCCTTCGTCCCTCTAGTCCTCTGAGTGTGTGCTCCCTTGTCTCTTAGTCACTCTCAAACTCCTGTCATTCAATATGAACACAACGAGTTCCTCTTAGCCTCTAGTCCGTCATCCTTTGAGTCTACTTCCAACCTTATCCAGGCCAGTTGTAACAAAAGCTCTAGCTTCCCTTTACAGTCACCATCACCGTGAACTGTTCCCACTATTCCTCCAAAACTCCCCTTCTACTTTAGACCTGAGGGAAGGAACACCTCCTCCCCTCCCAACCCCCGAAATCCACTCGTCTTACTCCAACCTCGTCACCCCCTAGCCTCCTCCTCTTGGAGAGAAGACCCACGAGCCCCAGAGTCACTAGAGTCCCTCCCTCATCCCTCTAGCGACGAAGAACCCTTAGAACTTGACCTCCCTCTCCTCTCTCCTGAGGAAAAAGACGCAACTGCCACCCTAGCTATAGACCTCTCTCACTAATTCTCAGCCAGCATCTCCATCCCTCGATCTTGTACCCCTGCTTTGTCCTCTCCTTCCCCACCCATTCCAATCATTGTTCCTCCCCCCTTGAAACTCTTCCACCATGTCGAAACCCACTAAACTCTGTCTCTCCTAACCCGAATCCTTCAATGGAGCCTACAGCAAGATGATGCCCTGGATGCATTCTATCCAATGCTACATCACCATTAACTCTGCTATCTATGACACCGACGATAAAAAGGTCGGCTTCGCTCTCTCCTTCATGAAGGAAGGCACTGCTGCCACCTAGGCAGACACCTTTACCGCTGCAAAACTCGCAGGTGGAGGAACCTCTTTCAGAAAGTGGACCAATTTCTATGACAAATTCAAAGAGTCCTTCGAGCATGCCAACTCCACAGCCAATGCTCTTGCTTGGCTTACCATCCAGAGAATGACCAAGAAAAGCCCTGGAAAATTCTCTATCTCCTTAGCCCAATACATATCCCAGTTCCAAAACCAGGTCGCCATCTCAGGAGTAACCGAAGAAGCAACTCTTTGTCACTACTTCTCTACCGGAATCCCACCTTCCCTATCCGAAAGGATCTATCTCATGGAAACCATCTCTAACAAGGTTGCTGATTGGTACAAACACTCTCAGAGGATCAACGACCAACAACGTCATGCTTACCTCGCCTCCCAACAATACAAAGGATACTCCTCTGCCATCAACAACTTCGTACCCCACTACACCTCTTCCTCGAACCATAAGGAACAAGACCCAGATGCTATGGATGTTGACGCAGTACACATTCACAAGCTCACTCCAGCTGAGAGAGAATGATGCTTCAAACAAGGGCTTTGCCTTCATTGCAGGAAACCAGGACACAATGCTTCCTCCTGCACCACTTTTGCCTTGAACTCCCCTTCATTTAAAACCACCAGGAAGGTCGCTAAAGCTGAGGAAGACTTACCCACCCTAGAGGAAATTGAGAGCAATGACAACAAAAAAAATAGTTAGAAAAGCCTCTTTTACCCTGGATTTTTAAAGAGGAGACCTTATTCGACGCAAGGATCTCCTATTGTTACTTGTGCACCTGTACTTATGTATATCATCTTCATCCAAAGCAATAAAGATCCCCATTTGCCTTGTAATACCTTCGCACACTCTTAAAGCCGTCAAAACCTCTGCTCTTGTTGACAGTGGAGCAGAAATCTCCTGTATTGACTGGGCCTTCGTTCGGAAGAACCAACTATCCATAGATCGCCTTCCTATACCCATCAAAGTCAAAAATGTCGACCAATCCACTAACAGGAAAGGAGACATTCTTTATACCATGTTGCTCTTCGTAGACATTGAAGGAGTTACCCAAAAGACCATCTTTCACGTCATGGACTGTGGAAATGAGAACATCATCCTCGGACTCCCCTGGCTTTGTGCCACTAATCCCATTATTGATTGGGAAGAACAAATGATCTCCATCCCTGAATCCACCAATCAATCCACAGACCTCTACTACCTACATCTCGCTGATATTATGAACCTTGTTTTCCTCTCTTCATTTTCTCTTTCTTTTTCGTGTCACGTGACTTGCTTAGTAAGCATCACATGACCCTTTTACATAGCTCTCCCTTTTCGAGTCACATGACCTGTACCTTTATCTTCGTAACACTCGTTGAACACTTACCATATATAGATAGAATAGCTTATTCAGGCCTGCCCTAAGCTGGTCTGTGTGCATGTACTTGTAGTATAAATACTTGAATGCAGCAACTGAACAAACCAGTCTTGTTCTGGTTGGATTCCCTCCTTCCTACACAGTCCCCCTCCTAAGTCAAAGTTCGAGTTGAGGTGCCATAGTCCATTAGGATTTAGGTTGCCTTCATAAGAACAAGACTACTTCTACTATCCCACCTCACCTGCACCAGTACACATGCAAAAAACTTTTATCTTCATCACTGTGTCATTGTCGGATCCCAGACATAAGGGAGACCCTTCCTATCGGAAGTAAATCGAGAACCCTTGACCAGGTTACCATCCATGGATTACGAACTGTGACATAAATTGTATTGCAAAGATCGTACATCTCACAAAGAAGTTCGCATTGCTAGCACTTTGACCACATTTGAGTGGACACGGCTAGTCACTTCTAATTGAATCGCCCCCTACCCTGTGCATAGTGGGTCAGCACACGCTTTCAAATGAGTGTAATTGTTATTGAGGTTGCATGTGATATAACCTAAATGATCCACGGGTATTACCTACCCATCCGCTTGATGGGCAACAGATAGCGCCTGCGTGCACCCTCCCCCACCAGAAAGTTGTGCTCGTGACACAACAAGCCGAAGAAGATTTTTCTTACAGATCAGATTTGACGCGACTCTTCGTGAGTTCCTCATCTGCCCACCATAGCTTTCCCTGACTCCTATCTCACTGTTCAGGAAACCTTTCCCGTCCCTTGCCTTCCCCTCATTGAACCAGAAGATGAGGATACCAACGACATCCCTGCAGACAGAAGCTGTACAATAGAATTTATCAATGAGTTCCCTTTCTGGCTCCAAGTTGAGTTTTTCAGATCTGCAATTGAGGGCAACAAGGTCCGAACATTATTCAACCACTCCATCCACACCCTCTATGAGTCACAGGTCGAATTTACCATCCCCGATTATGTCCAACCCCAGGTACTCAATGGACGTCGGTCGTCCTCAGCACGACGAGCCAGAGATGCAGGCATCGAGCTCGAACGTCCCCATCTCCCACACCCCAAACACCAACGCCGATCAATTCACATCGCTCTATGCGATAATTGAGCAAATAAAAGCTAACCAGGGGCTCCTCTTAGGAGAGCTGCAGAAGGCAAAAGAGTACACCCAGGAGGCCCATGACTGCCTCGACCAAGGTCCGCCCATGGAGCCCACTGAAAGGCTCACTCCCACCACAGCCGCTCTCCTGAGCGGTACCCCGAATCCATTATCCGCCGGCTCCAGGAAATGGGCTGAAATCATCCCAGATCCATGGCTCTTTAATGGGTCCTACTTTAGAAGTTATACAACTTCTAAGTGCGCAGCCGAGGGGATATAGGTTCGAAGAACCTTCCAAGAGGAATATAAAGGGATATCTCTAGTAGAAACTTACTAGGAATAGAGAGTAGCTTGCTATGAAATAACTTGAGAGAGTTGAAGTAGTTGTGATGAGT
>JBBPOS010000775.1:0-10813 GCA_038091575.1 Leccinum subgranulosum
TGATAAGTGAGTCATATCGAATGAGTCACAATAGTGAGTCACGAATGAGTCACGACTAAGTCACACTAGGTAACTAGTCAGTAACGTTAGAATAACGCTACTAGGAATCATGGTATGGAAACGAAAATGAATCCATGATTCTCAACAATTTCTTCTGCCTTTGGTGAATGTTTGTTTTGTCATATATCTTTAGGAATAAAGATATAGGCTTTACAACCAAATACTCAGAAGTAAGAAATATCAGGTTTCTTTCCTAGAAAGATCTCAGCTGGGGTTTTCCATGAATGACAACGCATAGGTTGTCTGTTATAGATGTGTAATGCTGTTTCACATGCGTCTTGCCAGAATGAATTGGGAAGACAAGCATTAAGATGTATAGCTTGGGCTTTTTCCATGATGGTTCGATTAAATCTCTCTGCTCTACCATTCTGTTGTGGTAGATGAGGAACGGAGTACTGGCGAGAGATACCTTTGGATGTGAAGAACTATAAAAGATCATGTCCAAGATATTCCCCCCCATGGTCCGAATGTACAGAGGTAACGGAGAGGCTAGTCAAGGCCTCCGCATGGAGAACCAGCTCACAGAACTGCAAAGCAGTGTCACTCTTGCGATGGAGAAAAGCAAGGAAAGCGAAAGCAGAACAATCATCGATAAAGGTGAGAATCCAGCAAGCACAAGTGCGAGACTCGGTAGGAAGTTCAATAAGGTCGGTGTGAACCAAACCAAGAACACGAGTAGAACATTTGTCAGAAGGATCAAGAGGCCATTCGTGAGATTTGCCGAGTTGGCAACCATGACAAGGAGGCAAAGAAATTTGTGATTTCAAGGGAAGTTTAGGAAGTCCTGTGGTAGAAGAGGCAAGATGTCGAAGAGTATTGTCGGAACAATGTCCAAGATGATGATGCCAAAGATCCGATGAGGAAACATCCAACAGGGTGTTGATTCTACCAGTTGGAGTGATCGATTCAGACCAAAACCAATGTAGAATATCACCAGGAGATGAGGCAGTAGCCCGGATCAAATGGTGACCCTGTTTGTCAAAGATGTCAGTTGTTTTTCCGATCACAGTTTTAAAGCCCTGTAGGGCTAATTGATTGGTAGACATAAGTCTGCATGATGCTTCAGGCGATAACCAAATAGCAGTCAAGGTGATTGGTCGGTTCCCTGTAGATACTTTAAAGAGAATCATTCCAGGTCCAGTCATTTTGATGGTAGATCCATCAGCAATACGAGTGTATTTCGTATCATCTCCCAAGACCATAAAATCTGATGGGAATGGGGTAATATGATCAGAGCATCCAGAATCAATCAACCAGTGATTCTGAAGAAAATCAGATGATCCTGAAACTTTCTTGAGTGATCCTATCTGGTAACAGTAAGAATTGTAATCATCATTATCATAAGAGGAACAATCATAGTTTCCCCAGTCATCTATATCGGGTACATCATCATTCGGATAAGGAATTCTATCTCTGGATTCTAAACCATGTTTCCAGGTACCATCCAAATTTCTCTGATCATCTCCATAGTACCTTTGGTTACTGTGGGTATCATGCCTTGAAGCAGGGATCCATTTAACAGATCGAAAATCCTGCTTTTGTCTCTCGTAAATGTTTTGTTTTGAGGTAGAGGGGCGTAAAGACGAACTGTGGCTAGCATTGCTAGCGTCCTGAATGGATGCATTAGCTAACACTTCTCTCATGAGAGAAGACTGTACTCATTGTACTTTCTTGGATTGGGTATCCCATCTGGCATTTGAGTACTCCAAGGACATCTCCTCTTCATCAGCTAGAGTAACCATGTACTTGTCTTGATACTTGTCGTAAGGTACGACGGAACCTGTCTCTGTGTTCTCTTCAGGTGTCTGTTCCTGAAGGTCAATCACCATCGATTCTTCATCAATCGTTGCTAGATTGGCAAATCCAACGACATTGTTTGCTCTTCCTTTCCCTTTCCCTTTAGCTCTCTCCTGACATTTTTGGAAATTGTTGGAGTGGTGCTTGCCTCATTGGGCAGAAAAAGATCCATGACCTTGGTTTCCACCTCGATTTCCTCCTCAGTTACCACATCCAAAGCTCTGATTGTTTTGGAAACAATTAGGAAAAGAGTTGTGGAACCTCCATTGTTATTGAAGTTCCAAGGACGTTGGGGACCAGGTCCGCGCTTCAATGCAGAAGTATGGTTTGCAGATGCATGTGGTTGGGAAGAAGAGGAAGAGGAAGAAGAGAGTCGATGAGCTAGGGTTTTTGTAGACATAAGACCAGACTTTTGTGTATTAACCTCCTTTGAGATGTGAGGGAGGAGATTATCAACAGTGAAGTCGGCTTCGTCGACTGTTTGGATGGCATGAGAGATCATACCATCGAAAGAGGAAGGAAGGCAGGATAGAAGAATCATCGCCTTGAGAGTAGGCGGGACGATGAGTCTAGCAGTGTCCAACTGCATGAACGGGGAAGTAATGGTAGAAAGTCCTTCAGAGAACTTGTTTAGCTCGACTCTAGTGCAAAGCAGGTCGAAAAAAAGCATGAATTGTCCAGGGATGCCTTTCTTTCCATAGAGAGATTCGAGTTTTAGCCAAAAGACTTGGGAAACGGAAGGATGTGTTACTGTGCTGCTAGCAACATAATCCCAAATGATCTGTGTTTGCAGTTCGTAGGAGACAGTTACTGATAGGAAACCAAGGATCTTAGCGTCTATAGCAATCCATCGGGTTTTTGTATCGGCATCTATCTGCGTGGCATGTAACATTTCTCCTGTGACAATTTTCCAACCACCAAGTATTTGGAGGGGACCACGAATAGCGGTTGCCCATTGCTGATAGTTGGAGGCACCTTGGAGTTGAGGAACACGAGAGATATGGTCACGAGAGGTAACAAAGTCTTGGACGAGAGCAGTAGCCATTGATAATGATTTAGAAAAATAGGATCTGTAAGAAAGGATCAAAGAGATCAGCATCTAGTGAAATCGAAAGATAATAAGAAGCAAAGAAATCGAGATGCAGATGTTCTTTGTTGTCTAGTGGAATAGACACATTTTTAGGCGTGCTTGTTCCTGAACCCAGAGATGGTGAATCTCTTTCCGTTTCTTGATCTCTGATGTCCTGGATCTGAGATCCATCCTCTAAATACTCGGGGTATTCCGTTTCATCCATGGTATTTCCAGCTTCTTCATCATGTGCCAAATCTTCTTTGTATTTTTGCATACAATCCTTTCTTCTTTTTATACGTCTCTCCAGCCATAGTTCCCATTTAGAACATTTTCTTCAAGACATTTGAAGTTAAGCATAGGGAAATAGTGTGGATTTACAATTTTGGGGAAAGTATCATCTCGCTCTCCATTTTCTAAGGTAGGAGCAGAACACCAGAAAAGTTGACAAGAAGCAATAGAAAAAAGATGTAGGTGGAGGAAAAGTTCAAAGAAATTATTGTACTCTGGTTCAGTATGGGGCAGCTCTAATCTTAGCTGCCTTTCAGAAGCGTATAGGCCGTATTGGACTGGTAGTGGCCAATATTTGGGTATCTCCTGTTGAAGGAGTGGTTTGTATCCCCATATGAACTTTTTCAGGTCCCTGGGGAGCTTGTCCCACAAGTCCTGGAGTCGTTCTGTCGAAAGGTAAGGCATGGTGAAGCGTATCCGTAACGTAAAAAATATTGTCATAGATGTACGTGCAGAAACCTTCTAAGTCAAGGCAAAGTTTCCTGTGAAGTTCAATCTGGTGTAAGCAATTGTACTACATCCAGTCTCTAGTGGAGGGGTCCAAGATAAAAGAAGTTTGTACTAAGAAAGAAGCATTCTTGGAGTCCTCCATGAACTTGTCGCATTGTCGACGATCAAATTCTTCGTTCCATTCCTGTATGGTCGGGATTTCGTCCCGAGCATTCCATCCGACCTGTGAGTGTGCTTCGAACTCCTAGGGTAAGAAGTTCGGAAATGTTACCATCCTTCTGAACTCTACCAACTGGTTGCAGTTGATAGGGAAATGGCGGTTGTGAATCAACTCATATCCTTGCCAATGGATAAGAGATGTTTTGACAAAGTAGTCATCGTACGTTTGAGTCGGGAGAGCCCAACTGATCGAAGTGAGAGTGGAGTACATATGTTCCTATTGGAACTCTAAAGTCTCAGCGCTGTTCAAAATATCTTCTGGTGCCGGCCAGGAAAGAGATGGAAGCTCCAGTTCTGAGAAAGAGACTGGGGAATAAAGGCGCTGGTAATCAGTCATAACATAAGCATGTGGAGCGAATGGAATGCGAGTGCACCAGGCAAGCTCGCAGTGGGCGGGCCACAAAGAGGGGTCCGTCCAGTCCATGGTATAACACTCAGTTGCACTGATTATGATGGGATTGCCTAGATCTAGATGATCCTCCACTTCAAATTGGACCACATCTGTGCAATACTGCAGGTGGGGGACGCGGTGAAAAGGGTTGGGAGCTATCTCACTCAGATCATAAAGCATCTCGAGAGTTGGTGCCATTTGTATTAGATGTCGAAGGAGGTGTTGGTGGAGTTTGGATGGGAGGTGGTACAGGAATTGGTGAAGTGGAAGGAAGCGGAGTGATGGATGAGGTGGAAGGAGCTGTTAAGTTCCTAAGTATGAGGAGGTCATCCTTGTGAATACAGTCTGCTAGTCCTAAAGACTTGAGGGTCTCTAAGACAGGTCCGAGGGCATGGTCGAGCTCGTCATTTGTAGGAACGATGGGAGGGATTATTGGTTCTTGTTCGAGGGCAGCTAAGGCTCGGTCCCAGGGTGTTTCTACCGAAGGCCAATCTGTAAGCCCTACATTTTCAGGGGGCTGTGGATCCCAGCGATTGAGTAATGCTACGGGATAAGGCTCTGCTTCTACTGGAGCAGGAGGTCTCAGAGCTGAGCTATCAGTTCCGGAAGTGGTAGTTGGCTGGAGGGTAGTGGGATGAATAAGTCCTGTTCGAGGATGTGGGGAGTCTCGAATAGGTCGAGTCTGTTGACGACAATTGGGTCTGTACTGCCTAAAAGACTGTGCAGAGGATCTAGCCGAATTTCTCGCAACACGAGTGAACTGATCACCAGTGTAAAGGAAGCGAGGAAATATGAAGTTGCACCTGTAGCAACGAGATCCTGAGCGGTTGGGAGTTTGGCAAGTAGGACAGTTGAGGAAAAGGTTGTCGTTGATGACACCTTGAAGAACACAATTAGGTCATCTAGATAGATGACGGTGCCAAGGGATGACTGGAGATTGATTTGATTGAGTCCGAAAGGACTGAGAGGACAAGAGGGGATGAGGGAGAACGGATGGGTTCCTAGATGGGAAGATGGGGGCAGATTGTCCAAGGACTCTGCGCCTACCAGGTGGAACGTAGGTCTCTCGAGGTCTAGAGACGTTCGAGGAAAGGGACTCATCAGTACTGGAAGGTACAGGACGGGACAGTTCCAATTCAGAAATTCAACGACTCATAGCGAGCTACTCAGAGCGCGTGACGTGAGCAGGCATCGACACAAGTAATAAGCACAAGTGTTTGTATCAACGACAAAATGCTCTGTGTCAAGGCGGGGCGAATAACCTTTAGAAGTTATACAACTTCTAAGTACGCAGCCAAGGGGATATAGGTTCACAGAACCTTCCAAGAGGAATATAAAGGGATATCTCTAGTAGAAACTTACTAGGAATGGAGAGTAGCTTGCTATGAAATAACTTGAGAGAGTTGTAGTAATTGTGATGAGTGTAAGAAAGAACAAGTGGTGAAATGAGTTGTAAAACTGTTAAATTGAAGGGGCATCTAGCTCCCTCTTATATACTATATGACTGTTTGTCTATGTTATGGTATATAGAATGTAATAGAATATTATGTAAGAGTTCTAGCCAATAGTGTAAAGAACTCTTATCATGATATATAAGCAATGAGTCATTTTGAGTCATGCTTTGTAAGATATGTGAGTCATGATCAGTAAGCTGATCAGTAAGCAAGATAAGTATGAGTAATACTAATGAGTCATCATAGAAAATGAAAGAATAGTCTAGAAGTAAGTTCTAGACTGATGACATAAACAATCAAATAATCAAATGAATATGATTGTTTCAACACGACCCAGAGGATCACTCAGATCAACCCGCTCGTTCTGCCACCCCTAATGACAATCGTGACCCAAAAGAAAGGTCTGGTGATGTTGATGAGATGCCCGAGGATGAGCTTTGTACGTTCTCTGAAATGAATTAGTCATTAGGCACTGCTAACGTACATAATAGACCACTTGAAAAAAGAATGGACATCACCTATTTACGCATTCTTTGAAGCAAACCCAGCCATTGAACACATCGGCACACTGTAGAAACCGTAGACTCCCGAGGGATAGAGAATCTGGTACTCACCAGGTGTCAGCGTGTGGATGTTATTGAACGTAGTGGAAAGAGAACAAGATGTTATTCAAACTCAGACGCTGGGTCTGAATCTTATATACGACAAAGAAAGATTATGTAATCTACTATAAACTAAGTCGCTATTATATAATCATAGAGCGTTTAGAGCTACTAAGTAGTGCTTGTTCAACACTCCCCCATACTTTGCTGCCTCTTTGAGTGCAAGTAGTATGTAGTAATGAGCACTTATTCTTGTGCTTGGTCATGGAATATTAATCCAACATCCTTTCAGAATTGGTCAAGTTTGACGTAATCAAGATTCTTCATGAGCATGTCGGCTGGATTGACAGCTCCTTCAACAAAGAATAATTTGATCTTCTTCTCATGGACGAAGTCCCTGATAGCATGCCAATGAATGTCAACATATTTGCTACATTTTTCAGTAACAGGGTTCGAGGCCATGAAAATTGATCCTTGGTTATCTCCACAGATGGGGATAGGCTTTAACTCGTATCCTAATTCAGATAGAAGTGATTGGATCCAGATCACCTGTTTGCTGCAATCTGATAGGGCAACATATTCTGCTTCAGTGGAGGAGTGAGCTACTCTCTCTTGATGGCATGATTGCCAACTGAAGATGCCATTTGCTAGTTTTAAGAACCAGCCTGTCTGAGATCGACGCGTGATGGGATCTGATGCCCAATCTGAATTGGTAAAAGCTATAAGACCAGCTTGTGAGTCACCATCGAAGACAAGAGAATAATGCCTAGTCCCAAGTAAGTATCGGCATATATAGAGTGCACGATCGAGGTGTTCATGAGAAGGTTGTGCTGCATGTTTCGAGAGCACAGTTACAGCATAAGCGATATCAGGGCATGTTCCGAGTGTTAGGTATAACAGGGAACCAATCACTTGTTGGAATTTTGACTTTCATCAGGGAATACTGGTGCTAGCAAATAGGACACAATTGTTGATATTTTCAACAAATACTAACATAATACTTATGTTTTTCTGATATGTTATATTTGCAACAATTTGTCAACACTTCCTGGTCCCCCTGTAGAATCTGAATAATATCCGATAATATATATACATGTCATACATATTTCTATCTAATTGATATGTAAATTGTCATAAGTTTGCTATCAATGTTGCACTTTTGATGAGCATAATTGTCTATCATCTATCACTAAATCACTTGTATTTTCAACCAATGTTCCGGATCCACCAGAAATGTGACAGCCATTTGTTGCCCAAAGGATCCACAATTTGTACACATATCACACATAGCTGCAGAACATTAAATGGATAGCATACAATTCAAAATCAAAATATCCACGGTATGACTAATCCTAATGTAGCATTAGTCATCTATCAGGTCCCAATTGACCTCGCCGAGTATCTCCTAGGCTGTCAAATCTGACAATGCTAGATTGACTTGCTTCTCGCCACTGGATAAAGAAGGATAAAGAATGAATGACGATTGACCTGTATTAAGCAGCAATAGACTCACACAACCATGTTATAGATCCCGTGCATCAATTTGTGATACGTCACGGGCTTCGAACACCGGAGTGTAAGCAAAATGACGACAAGCTTTTTGAATAACGAGTTGAGCTGTGGGCCTGCAAAATCACTTGGACGACCAAGAATCATATCTTGAATTACTGAAGCGACCTATAAAAAACAAGTTAGCACAGATAAACATGAGCACATTATGTTTGCTAACTCCAACCGAGGCCAATGTTGAGAATCATGGATTTATTTCGTTTCCATACCATGATTCCTAGTAGCATTACTCTAACGTTACTGACTAGTCACTCAGTGTGACTTAGTCGTGACTCATTCTATACGGCTCACTTATCACTTATCACTCATTATCTTTACTCACGCTATGCGCATTACTCATTACTTAGATAAGGCTTTAATGCCATTAGACAATAGCAGTATCTTACTGCGGATGACTCATATCTTCGTCATCCTTCCATGACCTTCCATAGAGTTCTATCTCTATTTCCCTTATACGGGAGAATACGTACATAGATACAAATATCTCTATATCGTATATAAACCTGGAGCTATTGCTCTGGGATAATAACGAGTCTTCCACTCATTCTTCCATCTTGCTCTCACTCTAAGCTACTTGCTCGAGTCCTTACTCTCGCAACTACCTTCAACCTTTGTTCATTACCTTCAGTCTATACAGTGAGTATCTCCCACTGTTCTCTTGGTTCCCTTGGAAAGGGTACTGCGCCCACAATCAAGACTTGCTATCTCAATAGCCAAAGCGACCATGAATACCAAGACCTCGTGTTGTCCTACCTGCGCATCACTTGACGATGTGAGACATCCGGCAAATTCCAGACCAAGATTGTACGAGATTTCCATGGAATAGTCTCTTGCGTGATCGATTCATCTAAGTGAATGGCAGTACATATCTTCAGCTTCTTTTCGTCCTTGACTGCCTCCGAGGTAGTGGATGTGCTGGTGTTATTACCGAGGTTCGGATGAATGACTGGTCGCTGTTGGAAGTTGAAACACGTTGGTCAGTGGAGATGTTACGGTAGAATGCAGAATGGACTCAGAACCTCCTCCTCAAGTTTCCTCTGCCGGCACGTCGATTTTTTCACGGGCTTATTCTTGGGCAAATTGATCTCACTCGTTTCACCTCCGCTACCCGCAGATGTGACCAGGACATCATCAAAGTCAGAGGTTGGCGGTCCACGTGTCCAGTCCAAGGAAGCTGGACTTGATGAGCGGAACTTGTGTTCTTGGGGTGTGATGATCACGGCTCACTGAAGCAAAAAAAAACAAAAAAAAGGATAAGTAAGTTTGTCTCTAAAGTAACAGAAACGTGCTTCTGCTTGGAGGATGTGTGGAGGAACATCGTCATCATTGTCCTGTGATGTGTCATTGGCATCCTCATCAAGAGAGTTTGTCCCCTCGGTGTCTGCGTCATCTTCACCATTATCATTGAACTTGTTATCCATATCATTGTCTTCATCCTCACTGTCGACATGAATCCTTGGAGGACGATACAAACGTTCATTCGAATGTTTGGGCTTGGTTGAGATGGAGGTTAATTTCAACTTCTTCTGCTGTGGTTGGGCTTTGATAGCTGAAATGGCCGATCCGGACCGCTTCCGCGCATTCTCATTTACTACCTTGATCCCCTTCTGCTGACCGGGGAAATGTGGTTTGAAAGTTGTCGTCGTTGGACCCTTGGACCGTGGCTTCGGCTTTAGTGCAGCCCAGGCTACTGAGGAAGGACAGTAAGTAAGGTTACACTCATTTACTCGAATACTTACGGGGAGCTTTGAGAAGAGCCGACTTTGCTGCACAAGAAGCTGTGCGAAGGTTTTGATTCAACTACCTCCGACTCGCAATGACCACTCACATCGACCCTTTGGTTCCAATGGGTTCACTTTGGGTTTGGGTTCAGGTTCAGGTTCTTTTTGCAATTGCCTTCCAGAGTTAGTAGAATTGTCAATGATGGAAACCTTCCCCACACGGCCGGAGGAATGGTGACGGGTATGGCCTTTACCTGGCATCAGAAGGTGAGTAGATGAGAAGGTGAATAGACGAGAAGGCAAAAACAGAGAAGTGAAAGAAGGAAAGAAGGAGTGAGAAATGTGGCAATGCAAATAGTAATGTTTATTTGTATGAAGTAACGGGATAGAAAAGTGGCGATGCAAATAACAATTTGTCAGGAATTCACTCACATATGTTCTTAGCACATTTCGTCTGTTTGTCTATTTCGTCCGTGAAAAAAAAATGGCCTTCTCTTGCAACGGGTGCTACTCTACCTTTCCTCGTCAAGCTGATTTTCTTCAGCACCTCCGTAAGAAACAACATCCACTATGCATGCAGGTTCTCCGGGAAATAGAGGAGAGGATGCAACAGCGTCCAGTCCGCTCAAACGGTCCCCATCAGCATAGGGCTAGCAACTCGTAAGTGAGCATATTAGCTTTTAATAATCAAAAATACTTAGCAGCAAAGTAGGTCAGATCACTCGAACACATTCGGTGGTGACTATTTTGGCTTGGACTATGGTGACAACAACTTCCCTTTTCCGGCGCCTGAAAACACCACGGATGAGGTAGAGGGTTCTGGGGATGAAGAGGAAGGAAATGAACTGGCAGTTGATCTATCTGGAGTCAAGCTCGACCGCGTACCAGCCTTGGTCGAGGTAGCTGACAATGATGATGACGAACAGGAACAAGGACTTGATGAGGCTCTGGACGTGGACATCAGTAACCAGGACAACAATCGCGTATATTGTGATAAAACAAACGCACCTGATGTCCACATTGAGCACTTTGGTGGTCGTGCCGGCAAAATCCTCGATCATGTCGAACCACATCAGCAAACCAGCCCTCAGCTGTCCACCCTGTGACAGTCTGGACAGAGCTGGCCAGCTCCCCCAGTTCCCCAGCACCCCCAGCAAAGGTACCTAACTGGCCAGCTCTGTCTAGACTGT
>JBBPOS010000776.1:0-10757 GCA_038091575.1 Leccinum subgranulosum
CTTGGTTAATCAATAGTTAGTCTGGATTAGGAGGCAACACAATGTTAGTCTAGGTTAGGGGGTAAATATTGGTTTAGACCTGGTTAGGAGGCTAAACAATGTTAGGGGGGGTTAGGGATATTGGCAAAGACATTGGTTAGTTGTAATGGATGTAGCATGCTTGGTACCATATGGTAGCAATGGTATATATAGGACTATTAAATAATAATATTAGCCATAGTCATAGTTATACATTTGTGTTGATTGCTGTTTGATAAAATTGTTAAGCAAAGGGGCATACAGTTAGGTGCATGGTTGGGGACTCTACTATATTAGGCAATATATATTACACAATTATGTAGTTACTAAATTTAGATTGAATAAAAATAAATTCTCTGAGACTGAAATAAGTGGCTGTGTAACTGGAGGTGCTGGGGGTGCTGGGGGTGCTGGAGAGTACTGGAATGTGCTGGGAGTACTGGGGATAGTGGGATTTAGCATTACTTTTAATGAAGTACTGGGAGGTGCTGGGACAGTCTGGGACAGATAGGGGTGACTGGGAGGAGCTGGGACAAGCTGGACAGAGCTCGCCAGTTAGGTACCTTGTTGGGGGGTGCTGGAGAGCTGGGACAGCTGTCCAGCTGTGGACAGCTGTCCAGCTGTGGACAGCTGTCCAGCTGTGGACAGCTGAGGGTTGGTTTGCTGATGAAAACCCTTTCTGCCGCTCGAGATAAAGCCCTTGCCGCACATGAGCTCACTCAACAAGTTATGTCTGCTAGAAATGGTAAAGGATTCATCCCATTCTTCAAGGGAGACAAGGTCTGGCTCGAGGCCAAGAACCTCAAACGAGATCTCACCTCTAGAAAGTTTGCTCCGAAGCGAGAAGGACCTTTTACCATCACTCAGGTCCTATCTCCTATCACCTATCAGCTGCACCTTCCTAAAACCTGCCAGTGGAGCATCCACAACATGTTCCATGCCTCCCTCTTATCACCCTATTGCAAAAACCCCATACATGGTCCGAACTTCCCTGCTCCACCGCCTGATCTTATTGAAGGCGAAGAAGAGTTTGAAATACTGCGGATCCTGTGTCACAAGGGTCCCCTTAACAACCGTCTTTATCTGATCCGATGGAAAGGATATACAGCCGAAGAAGATACCTGGATCCCAGAACGAGAACTAAAACACGCCAAAACAACCCTTCTTGCCTATAAGAAAGCCTATCCCACCGCATTCCCAAAAACAAACCCTTCGTCATAAACCAACACCGTCTCCTCACCGTTCCTCGAAATGTCTAGCTATGTTCCCTCTGATTCTATTTCTTCCGTATCTTCCATTTCTCTTTCCCCACCTCCTTCTCTTCGTCATTCTTCGTCTCCTACCAGTCCTTTGGCTCAAGGCCGTCTCCCTAGCCCTCTTAGTGGAAAACCTCTGGGTCCAGATGATCTCGACTCTCCTCCTTCCTCCCCTACCATCCAGACTCTAGACAATAAACCTGCTATCCCCTGGCGCACCGATTCTCCTCCCCTCCCAGCTCGCTCTAATGTATATATATCATATACAAGCCGTCAACGTTCCCCTCTATGCTAGTAAACTAAGAACAGATGATGCCTCCTCCGAAGCTTTGAATCAACTTCATCTCTACCTACATGACGCTCGCTACACCAAGGACATCTATGCTCATGCCGATGTCAACTCTCCACTCCATTCCTTCAAGTTGTATAATGCCTATATCCACACCTCCCGCCTCGAAGGTATCACCTCGAATTTGTGAAACTCTTCTGACTCCCACTCCGCATTTCTCTCCTCCCAGGTCACTCTTGTTCAGAAGGCAGTCGCAGAACACCTCCTCTCTGCCATGCATCAACTCAGGATGACCAAGTTCGTCGCCGACCTAGATCAATTTCTAGCTGAGATGACCATCTATTCAACCCCCCTTACTATTCCCTCTTCCCCACCCGGCCTCTCTCATCCTCCCCTCCATGTCCGCATCCCTGCTAAGATAGAAGCGGTCAGTCTGCAAGCAATTCTTCTCTTCCCGGTCGAAATATCTTTCGTCCCCTCACCACCTCCTCCCAAGTCCCCTCTTGGATCTGAGGAAATCAAGGCAGCGGTCAAAGCCATCGAAGCAGTTCACAACTCGGTCTCAGTAATCAGTGATGACGATGAACACTTAGAGGGTACTGACCCTGCTTACCAGTCCCCTCCTCCTTCTCTGTCCGTCACCTCAACCCCTTCTGCATTCTCCCTCCCTCCAACCGCTCGAGAGATTGCCACTCTGAATTTGGCTGAGGCTAGGCTTGATAGGGAACTTGATCTTCCGGTGGATCGATCTCATTGGTTTTACCATCTTAGCCACATTCGCATCAACTGCCCCCACTACAAATGTCCCCTCTGCCTTCAAACTGCCCCAGGACATTCTCAAGAAGCTTGTCCCCTCAGACATCGCCCCTCACGCCCTTCCCCCTCTGCCTCCTCCACGTCCACATCATCCTCCCACTCCTCCTATCGATCCGCGCAATCTGGCCGAGGTCGTGCCAGGCCTTTTCGTCCTCCTCGAGGATCTACCTCATCTCATTGTGCTCGCCCTTGTCTTATCCATCCCCCCCTCGTCGATCGTCCTCCTTCCCCAGACTATGATTATGATCAGGAAGACGTTTACAATGGCGAAGTGGACACCAACATGTGCGATGAACACCCCTGGACAGGAATTGACTACTAGAGCTTGGGTCGGTGACTCCAAGGCTACAAGGGGGGTAATGTTACGACTGTCTCCTGAGTTCTCACTATGTCTCTTTTGTCTCTCTCTTTGCTTTGCTTATTGTCTTTACTTTGTCTTCACCTTGTATCATAGATCTCTGGCAATTTCCCGTCCTGTTTCACATGGCTGATGATCTGACTTTCTCCTCTCCAAGTTATCCCTATCTCTACTCTTATCTTCTGACTCATGATGACGCCTTTGCTTCATCATCCATCTGTCATGTATGATTAATCCTCTGCAGCTTCTTACTCATCCATACTGTGGATGACGCATCCCTTCCTCACGATTCCATCGCGTTCCATCTCGATAGTACTTAAGGACCGCCTTGTTATTTGTAAACCTCAAGCTAGAGCTACTTGGAATATCACCCAGTTCTCAGCCCACCTTTAAGTCCCTTTGTCTCTCAGTCCCTTCCATCCTCAGCCCTCTTGGGTGTGTTCTTGGTCCACTGCCCTCTCAGGTGTGTCCTTAGTCCTTAGTCTTCGAGTGACGTGACTCTTCATGAGCTCCTCCTCGATAAGTACACTTAGTCTTTGGGTCTCACCAGGCATTACGCTTGCTTGGCCAATCCCTTGTCTTAGCCTTTGCCCTCCAAGTCTACATCCAACCCTACCCGGGCCAGCTGTAACACCCGCTGAGGTACCAAAGGTGGTCGTGGCAATGGGTGCGGAAACCACTCTGGTGGTGGAAGCAGCTACCACAATCATCAGATTGCCTCTGCAGCCATCACGCCCTACCATGAACCATCATATGCCATCGCCAACCCTCGCACTATCTCCTTGCGCCCCGCCTCTCTCTACCAAGGAGAAGAAGGCCCTCCTGCTTCTAAGCAGATCTTGAAAGCCTTCTCCCTCACAGACAAGATTGGGGTTAAATCCTCTTGTGAGGTTATTTGCTCACTCGACGCTACCATTGCCACTGCTGCCGCCACATCGTCCACATTGATGGACATCAATGAGGACAAGGAAGATCCTCATCCTATGAAGAGATCTCACCACTCCCGTCGCAAGGAGATTATGGCGCCCCCAGCTGAGAGCTGGGATGAAGATGACATTGTTGATGTCTATGGCTCTGAATATGGAGTCAACAACGAGATCACCCAAACGGCGGGTATTGACGCTGATAGCAACGACCCGACCTGGGGTCTTCCGATCATAAGGCAAGTTGATCCAATCCTTGACTTTATCTCCCATTACTCACGGCCCAAATCTATACACTTTTGCAAAAAATAGTTGACCTGTTGGATGGGCGGAGCCAAAGATGGGAATAGAGTACAAGTAGATACTGAAATCGCTGTACCTGTCACCCATCACGTGAATATTCATAACTGTGTGTGCAATATGTATCAGAGAATACAGTACAACTCCTCCGCTGAGGAAGCCTGATCGAATAAATCCCTTAAATGTTTGTGCAATGGGGACTGACATGCAAATCTCTGGATCCTTGACTCTGGTGCCTCTATGCACTTTACTCCAGAGAGATCCGACTTTGTCGAATATGCTAAATTGAGCAAGGAGGACATGATCCCAGTTAAAACCGCTGGTCAAATGGTCTACATCATAGGAATAGGCAAATGTCTTATCAGATGGGAACACCAAGGAAAGTCTCACGTATTTGAGATTGGTCACGTTGGCCACCTTCCCCATTCTGGAGTACGATTGGTATCTATGGGAAGACTACTTGCACATGGTGCTACAGTTCATCGCCACCTAACCTTATGATATGGAGATGGAAGTGTTCTTGCAACCTTCCTTCCAGGACGCATTGCACCTGGAATGTACACCATTGAAGCACTACCCTTAGAAGGTGCTAGCTTCACCAAGGACATCACCTACGACATCTTCCATCGACGATTCAGACATCCGTCAAAAGATGTGATAAAACATGCTAAAAAGCATATGGACGGGATCTCTGATTCTATTCAAATCCCCTCTCAGGACACAATATATCCAGGCTGTGCCCTAGGCAAAATGCCAAACAGGAGTTATCCTCCCACCGATTGACATGCTAAAGCACTCTTTGAGTTGATTCATTTGGATCTTAAATCCTTCCCCATCGAATCTTATCACAAGTTTCAATATGTCATTGTATTCTACGATGATTTTTCATCCAATGCATGGACAATCTCTCTGAAGAAAAAAAGCGATGCTGTCAAAGCAGCTACCGATTGGCTGATGTATGTCGCCAATAGCCACAGCTCACATGTCAAATCATGGATGTCAGATGCAGGGGGAGAATATAAATCAAAACAATTTGATGATCTTCTCCGATCAATGGGAATCAAGGTTCATACCTCAGCTCCACACACTCATCAACAAAATGGCTGAGCTGAAAGGTTTATATGGACCATGATGGACAAATTAGAGGCAATGTGCCACAAGGCATGCATCCCTGATAGTTGGTGGGAATTCTCAATCGCACACGCAGTACACGTATATACTTGTACACCAAAATGAAACAATAATTGGAAAACCCCTTATGAGTTGATCTATGGATTTGCCCCTAGTATCACACATCTCTGCGTCTTCGGATGTGCAGCATATGTATTCATCCCTGCCAAAACTCAAAAGGACAAGCTTGCCCCTAAATCCAAGCTCATGGTGTACCTGGGTGTTGCCTCAGATAACGTGATCAAAGGAGTAAACTGCATATTTATGCGATCCCCCAACAATGTGATCTTCATATCACTGCATGCGTTGTTCGATGAAACATGCTTTCCTAAATGTTCGAGCTCTAAAGCTCAACCGGCAGCCAAAAAGGTGCCTATGATGTCATCCCATCCAGAGGATATTCACATCCCTGGCGATCCTACTGATAACGATTTTGCACCATCCTCACCACTTCCACTTCCACAAACTCCGCCTCCTGGACCTCCTACTCCGATGCCCCCTGCACCAAAGAAACAGCAGAAAGCATCTGGTCTACCTCTCCTCCCAGCAGTTCCCAGACGATCCGAAAGACTTTGTCGCATGCCAAACAGGCCAGACAATGTATACAGTGATGACCGACACCCAGTCTCAGTGGAACAGGACATAAATTGTCCCAGTCGCTGGAGACATGGTCCAACCAGGACCTTCTCGTCAAATGCCTGGCAATCTCCCTGATTCACCCGCTCCTCCTGCCTCGTCTAGCTCAGACAGCGAAGAAGAAGTGGAACGGCTAAGCCGTGAAGGGGGAGCAGGATTAGCCACATTTCTTATGACAAAGGCAATACCTCAAGAGGCATATACTGCAGAACAAAAGCCTCTATGTGAATGGACATTCAAGGACATAAAAACCCTCCTGCTTGATCAGAAAAAGGAGTGGAAAACTGCATGTCAAAATGAACTTGACATATTGAAGAAACGCAATGTCTTTGAAATAGTGGACCTCCCAAGGGGGAGGAAAGTTATATCAAACAGATGGGTTTTTGATGTAAAACCTGATGGTCGCAAACGAGCCTGCCTTGTGGCAAAGGGCTTCTCCCAAGTTGAAGGAATAGACTTTGACCATATATTCTCACCGGTCATGCGATTCGAAACAGTGCGCTTAATGCTAGCACTCGCCGCCCTAGAGAACTGGCATATTGAAGCACTCGATGTTAGAAGCGCCTATCTATACAGCAAGCTCACTGAAGAGATTTACATGGCTCAACCCTATGGCTTTACAATTCCTGGCAAAGAGCATAAAGTGCTCCGCTTATTGCATGCCCTATATGGCCTAAAACAGGCAGGATTAGCCTGGTGGGAAACTCTAAATGAATCCATGAAAGAACTAGGCTTCGAAAGATTAAAATCCGATGCCGGAATATTCCTTTACCGGAAGAAAGGCACAACAATAGTTGTAGCCGTTGTTTACGTAGATGACTCGATGTTCTGTGGCCCCACAAAGGCCATAGTCGACGAGGTTAAAGGCACTTTCATGCGCAAATAGGAATGCAGAGACCTGGGGGAGGCTAAAGCCTTCCTCAATATGAGAATCAAACGAGACGGCCGCAAAATCTTAATTGATCAATGCGCTTATCTTGATAAGATACTCGAACGATTCAGTATGACAAATGCCAGATCTGCACCCACACCTCTTCCGGAGGGATATTATCCACCTGCTTACAATGGACCAGTTGACACTGAACTAAAGTCGAAATTCCAACAAGTGATCGGTTCCTTGTTATACCTAACACTCGGAACACGCCCTGACATCGCCTATGCTGTGACTGCACTCTCAAAACATGCAGCACGACCTTCTCATGAACACCTCAATTGTGCACTTTATATATGCCGATATTTACTTGGAACTAGACATTACTTTCTTGTTTTCAATGGTGATTCACAAGCTAGTCTTATAGCATTCACCGATTCAGATTGGGCATCAGATCCCATCACATGCCGATCCCAGACAGGCTGGTTTTTGAAACTAGCAAATGGCATCTTCAGTTGGCAATCACGCCATCAAGAGAGAGTAGCTCACTCCTCTACTGAAGCAGAATATGTTGCCCTGTCAGATTGTAGCAAGCAGGTGATCTGGATCCGATCACTTCTATCTAAATTAGGATACGAGTTAAAACCTATCCCCATCTGTGGAGATAACCAAGGATCCATCTTCATGGCCTCGAACCCTGTTACTGAAAAACGTAGCAAACATGTCAATATTCACTGGCATGCCATCAGGGATTTTGTTCATGAAAAGAAGATTGAACTATTCTTTGTTGAAGGAGCTGTCAATCCAGCCGACATGCTCACAAAGAATCTTGGTCATATCAAACTCGACCAATTCCGAAAGGATGTTGGTTTAATATTCCATGATCAAGCACAAGAGTAAGTGCTCATTACTACATACTACTTGCGCCCAAAAGAGGCAGCAAAGTATGGGGGAGTGTTAAACGAGCACTATCTAGTAGCCCTGAATGCTCCATGATTATATAATAACAACTTAGTTTATAGTAGATTACATAATCTTTCTTTGTCGTATGTAAGATTCAGACCCAGCATCTGAGTTTGAATAACATCTTGTTCTTTTACCACTACATTTGATAAACATCCATCCGCTGACACCTGGTGAGTACCAGATTCCCTGTCCCTCGGGAGTCTACAGTTTCTACAATCAATCGTAACCAGGGTAGAGCATTTTTATGATTGCTATCGTAGGTTTCAGGTGGGGAGATGCATAGTTCGACGGGTTTGGACATAGTGGTAGAAGGTGATCGGGGTCTGGGTACTAAGATGGGGCTCTGAGAAGTGAAGATGTTTCCACTAGGGGTGTAAAGGGAAGGGGAAGGGGGTGTGGGGGCTCAAGGGAGGACTAGGCTGGATGAGAGCTGGTGGGCAAGTTCAGTGTCGAGGGAAAGAGTGTCTTCCTGTTCTTTGTTGGATAGAAGGGGAAGGTCTAAGTCTGTCTTGTCCTCATCGCTAGAGCATTGAGGAGGGACGTCTGGGGAGTCTGGGACTGGGGTTTTTCCTCTCCAAGAAGAGGTGGACAAAGAGTGCTGATGGGACGAAGTGGCTAAAGGGTTTCTAGGGATGGAGGGGATATTCCGCTCTGGTCTTTGGTAGAGGTTTTGAGATGTGATGGTGGGGGCGGTTCACAGTGATGGTGACCGCAGAGAAAAGCTAGAGCTTTTGTTACAGCTGGTCTGGATAGGGTCAGATATAGACTTGGAGGGCAAAGGCTAAGACGAAGGATTGGCCGAGCAAGTGTAATGCCTGGCGAGACCTGAAGACTAAGAGGGCAGAGGATTGAAGGGACTGAGGGACAAAGGGACTTGAGGGTGGGCTGAGAACTAGGTGATATTCCAAGTAGCTTTAGCTTAGGGTTTACAAACGACAAGACAGTCCTTAAGTACTATCGAGATGGAACACGATGGAATCGCGAGGAAGGGACACGTCATCCGCAGTATAGATGAGTAAGAAGCTGCAGAGGATTAATCATACATGACAGATGGATGATGAAGCAAAGGCGTCATCATGAGTCAGAGAATGAATGATGACAGATAACTGATGAAGCAACGATGTCATCATGAGTCAGAAGATAAGAACAGAGATAGGGATGACTTGGAGAGGAGAATGTTGGATCATCAACGATGTGAAAAAAGACGTGAAATCACCTGAGATCTATGATACAAGGTGAAGACAAAGTAAAGGCGATAAGCGAAGCAAAAAGAGAGGGAGAAAAGACATAGTGTGAACTCTGGAGACAGTCGTAACAGGAGGTGGAGGGAGAAGGGTGTGCAGGGTGACGTCTGAGGGGACAGGCTCTTTGAGAGTGTCCTGGAGCAGTTCGAAGGCAGAGAGGACATTTATAGTGGGGGCAGTCGATGCGGATGTGGCTAAGGCATCTGCAGGTAAAGCACGCCTTGTGGTAGAACCTGTGAGTTCAATCTACCAGGAGGTCGAGTTCTCTATTGAGTCTTGCTTCTGCCGAGTTCATGATGGCTTCCTCTCGGGCATTCAACGGAAGGGAGGATGCTGAGGGGGTCGACGCGAGAGAGGGGGAGGGGGGAGGAGAGTGGTAGGCAGAATCGATGTTCTCCAGATGTTCTTCGTCGTCGCTGGTCACCAAGACCGAATTGTGGACTGCCTCGATGGCGTCTACAGCTGCCTTGATTTCCTCAGACCCTAGAAGAGAGAGTGGGGGCAGGAAAGGGATGAAAAGTGGAGGAGTTTCAGCGGGAAAAGGGAGGGTAGCTTGTGGACTAACCACTTCTACTTCTGTGGGGATGTGAACGTGAAGAGGGGGATGAGGAAGGCTGGGAGGAGAGGAGGGAATGGTAAGAGGGGGCAAATAGAGGGTCATCTCAGCCAGAAAGCAATCGAGATCCATGACAAACTCTGTCATCCTGAGTTGATGCATGGTGGAGAGAGTCAAATGAATTTCTTAAATTAGATGTGATGCCTCCAAGGCGAGAGGTGTAGATATAAGCATTATACAGGGAGTGGAGAGGAGACTCAATGTCGGCATAGGCATAGATATCCTTGATGTAACAAGCATCTTGCAGATAGGTATGAAGTTTCTGCAACGTCTCTGGAGAGGTGTCATCAGTCCTTAGCTTGCTGGCATAGAGGGGGATGTCAACGGCTTGTATATGATAGACATTAGAGCGTGCTGGGAGGGGAGGAGAATCAATGTGCCAAGGAATAGTGGGTTCATTGTGTAAACCCTGGGTAGTGGGTGAGGAAGGAGGGGACTTGAGATCATGCGGACCCAGAGGTTTAGAGAGATAACCTCGAGCCACAGGACTGGCAGGAGATGAAGAACTATGAGAAGAAGGGGGTGGGGAGAGGGAAGAAACAGAAGAAATCGAATTGGAAGGGACATAGCTAGATATTTTTGAGAAACGGTGAGGAGACGGTGTTGGTTTATGATGAAGGGTTTGTTTTTGGGAATGCAATAGGATGGACTTTCTTATAGACAAGGAGGGCTGTTTTGGCATGTTTTAGTTCTTGTTCTGGGATCCAGGTGTCTTCTTCGGCCATATATCCTTTCCATCGGATCAGATAAAGATGGTTATTAAGGGGACCGTTGTGATGCAAGATCCGAAGTATTTCAAACTCTTCTTTGCCTTCAATAAGATCAGGAGGTGGGACGGGGAAGTTCGGACCGTGTACGGGGTTTTCGCGATAGGGAAATAAGAGGGAGGCGTAGAACACGTTGCAGATGCTCCATGTTTTAGGGAGGCACAGCTGATAGGTGATGGGAGATAGGACCTGAGTGATGGTAAAAGGTCCTTCTTGTTTCAGGGCAAACTTTCTGGGGGTGAGATCTCATTTGAGGTTCTTGGCCTCGAGCCAGACCTTGTCTTCCTTGGAGAATGGACGACCACAGGGAGGTTGGTGAGAACGACGCTATGCGGAGAGCCTCGAGATGGAGGCAAGGAGGTGAGTAAGGGGGTGCAAGTCTATGGTTACTTGCCTATGGTCGTTCTGCGGGTTTATGGGTTACCGCGCGTTGACTATGGAAACTCGAGAATAAGGGTGAAGTGAGTGAGGCTCAATTCACAGCGGATGCTAGTGGATCAACGCCGAGAAGAACAAGACTGGGGAGT
>JBBPOS010000777.1:0-10756 GCA_038091575.1 Leccinum subgranulosum
ATTGATGCCATTCAACTTCGCGTGGCTTCAGAACGTGTCTTAGATGAGGCAGGATTGAGGGGAACAGTTGTTGTTAGAGAAGTAGTGGTCGTTTTCACAAACCGGCCAACTAGTGGGGCAGCTCAGTCCTTGGTAAGTGATAGTTGATGTTTCCTGGCCAGCCTGAGCCAATAATTCATCATGGTTCGAATCATAAGTTCCTGCCAAGACCGTGGGGGAATTGGAGTTCATGATCTACAGAGCAGAAACTTTGGGTTAGTACGAGATCCGTATGAAACCTGGTACGCGCCGCTTTCTCAATGCTAAGGAACGATTGCCAAGAGAGCCTCGAGAATGCCTGCTAAGCGATGAGCCAAGCCTTGCTAAGTGGGGTTAAGCACTAGTCTGTGTTTACACGTCATAAGCAATTACCCAACAGCTGGCCACCGCATCAATCATCGAGTCGACCCTACGCACGGTAGCTTGTACATACCGCATAAATGTCACATCAGGAACAATAGCCCTGCACCCATTCCAGCTCGAGCGTCATGCATTTTTTCGGATCTAGGTTGGAGCTGACATCTTTCCAAGGAAGAATCAGGGCATGCATAAATGTTGGAGTCGGATGGACGTACAGTACAACTGCTCATAATGCATAACCTCATTATGCATATGCGGTCATAATGCATAACCCTGGGGAGCACCATTTACCCCCCCTCCCAGCCAAAATACCCACGTATAATGCATAATTCTCATAATGCATGACGCAGAGCACCGCCCGACGCTATGCATTATGAGCAGTTGTACTGTACTTTACTAAGTTTATGGCCGGCATGCCAGTACTAACACCGACGTACGTTCCCCACAAATAGTTACAAACATAGGTCACATGTCACAAGTACCCCCCTGCGCGTCGACCTTAGTAGTACGCCCGCCCCATCTATTTATCATTCTCAAAGGGTACGGCAACCCTCCCATGCACCCCTGGACCTGAACTCGCATAAGGCCAACCAGTCACAAGTGTGTCAGTCTGATCGTTCTTCATAATAAGCTCGAGCTGACGAGGCTCGGAGTTTACACTTCCGCCGATCCTGGGTCATCCGGCGAGTCATGGAGTCAGGGTACCCAGATTGCTGATACGGTAGGCGGCTTTCGAATAAGGCCATTCCAGGCCCAGTGACAACTGACTGTAACGACGCCCGACCGAGAATAGCCAGGTCTGATGCCTGTGTCAGTTACCGACACATTATTCCGCCTTCATCTACCATCGATCTCGATCATTGATCCATTCAAGCATCTACACTTTCTTTCCAATTCTAGGTTTAGAAAACAGTCCCGTTGCAGACCATCTCTCTTCGAAAAGTTCGAGTATGTTGCTCAGTACCACGGAGAGAAAGGTTTACGCACCTGCAAATCATCTAAGGGAAGTCATTCGTACGAGGTTGCAGTTGGTATTCTTCCATGCGGTGGGCGTCTGAATCCCTCTGTTGGGTCTGGGTCACTATTTGCTGGCAGAATATCCTCATTCGGAGTAAGGGGACAATGGAAAAAGCACGGGAAGATAACGATTCCGACGAAACAGCGACACCGATTGAATTACGCATACTTCCATTCGATTGGTTTGCGTGCTATTGTCATACCTGGTCAGATCCGGGGTAACGCATCCGAAGGGAATGGCGCAGGCAGCCTCATAGCTCCTGCCTCGCCAACCACCTCTGTGCAAGAGTCAGTGCCTCCTTGGGTTTATCATACGGAACCTAGGCGTTCGTTAGTATTATATCCCATAATGCAACGATCGACCCACCATATGCCCAGCCCCATCGATGGTAGCAAACGTCAATCCCTTAGCACTCCTCGTCTGACCGACAACCTGCCCATCGATCGTCCATTCTCTCAAAGGTTGGCTCACAAACGCCTCCTGTCCAGTCCAGGGCATCTCGAGTGTCCAGCGTTCATTACCGATCCAGTTACAGATCCAGTCATACGTTCCGACATAGATCAGTGCACGCACGCCGCGCTCGAGGAGTGCAGAAACCTGGGTATAAGTCTGGTGGTATCCATCCTGAGCGTTGTTGAATGCACTAAAGACAGTATCGCTGCAGGAGCTGAAATTTCCGTCGACCGATGGGTCCACACCCAGCAGCGTCCGGGTGGAAGGAAGGTCCAGATAATTTGTGACGTGTCTGAAACTCGTTCATAAAAGCTCATCGAGTAAAGGACATATTCCTTACTTCGTGACAGGATAACAGAGGTCGTTGGGTTCGCCCTCACATGGCTTGCTGATGTCATATGGGTTCTTCCCTGCAGGTATCAGTGTTAGAACTCTCGACGTGGTCCACACATTTTGGAAGTACCGGTAGCCATAAACGGAGCAGAAAGCTCGTTTTCACAAAAGTCACGAGCTGCACCACAACTCAATGCATCATATTGGTTGATACACGACTCGAGAGTCCATTTCTGGCACCGAGGCAACTATACCCAATATCAACGAATGAGATTTTCAGAAGCACGAGAAAACTCACAGCCTGCTTCATCCGCACACACGAACTACATTGCTACCTGTAAGTCATGGCTTTGTGTAATGTCACATTTAACTTACCTGATGCTCGAGATCGGGAACACCGAGGCAGCGGTACACTGCATGTCGATATATGACGCGGACATGGTGAAATAATCGGTGATGCCATTCCCTGACCTCGAGCGTTGGTCAGTCGCTTAAGTGGAGGTTTTTCGTCATACCGATCATAATGGACTGCAAGTTAATGGGAGTCAACCCGGCCGCGACCAGTCTAGCATTTTGATCGTACACTTCGGCGGCGAAGACAGGGATGTAGCGACCCTAGCAAGCCGTGTGTCTGTTTTTTTCCGGAATAACATAGTTTGCATGGACTTACACCATACGATTCGCCCGCCATGTGGAAAGCACGACCCTTGAACGCGCTGAAGCTCTCAAAGAAAATGGACACGAATGCGGCAATGTCTTTAGCAGCCTCCTCAGTCGTGCTCTGTGGGACGGTGAGCTACGCTGGCGATTCATATCGACAGGGAATGCTACCTACCACAGCTTCGCCGTAATCAGCATACGAAAAGCCAACGCCAATGGGCTGATCGACAAAGAAGATGTTTGCATTGTTGTTCCATGATTCGGGGTGATAGGTGGTGCCATTTTCAGAAAGAGCTCTGCAAGGGCCGAGTTCCATAAAGAGACCCAAACCAGAAGAGCACCCCGGGCCTGCCAAGGTGACTTTGTCATAGACTCGTGATGTGCAACGACAGAAACCTACCACCGTTTGTCCAGAATATGACGTCGTCCGTTGCAGGATCATTGCGACTCTCAAAAAAGTAAAAGAAGATGTGTCGAGCTTCGACGTCGACATAGCCCGTGTAAGCACTGTAAGCAGGACGCGTGTCAGAAGTTGGACGGGCAGGGTACAGAATTACCAACTAACTTTACAGTTCCATCACAAAACTGTGATGATTTCTTTATCCTCACGCTGTGTTTTGGGAAGTATGGGTGGCCAAGGGTGGTAAAGGTTTCGACCGAAAGGGCACTGAGATGTTCAATGGGTGTGAACAACCCATCGTCGTAGGGCGCAGTGTAAGCGGAAACCTGTCGGCCATGGTCCTGTGCAGAGCCCAGAACTGACTGCAACGACGCTGCATAGCTTAGAGTGGCCAGCGAAAGTCCACTGAGAAACTGAAACTTCATCGCGCCGCGGTGAGCTTCAGGGTTGACTCCGACAACCACCCCCACAATCTTACTTATTTATCATTCCCATGAAGGAACCTATTCTGGTGTGTCCTTTCTCAACCACACAAAGCCGAGGCCCGAGGGGAATGCCTGAAGGTACCCACGGCGTAGTTTGAAACGGTATGTTCAGTTCAACATGATACTGCTTCCAATAATTGGCACCATTCCTCAGCGGCTAGTCAACTCATCGCGTCCCTTCCAACCCCTTCCAACGTCCAGCCATATACAACTCTGACTATGACTGCCGGTCCACGGACCACCGTACGCGCGAGACAGCAGGACCAGCTCCGACTGTCGACGACACAACCACGTGCTCCGCTTTCCCAGCGTCTACTACCATGGGATCAGAAGCCCCAGCACAAGCGGAATTTCACAGAGCGGGTCCCGCGGCAGACACATAAAGGGGATAGTAAGCAACAGAAAATACCCCGTTGAAGGTGGATGACCACAGGTGGAACCGGTTCAGTTGTGACGGTAGGCAGCTCAAATCTACCACTCACTTACTACTAGACAGAAGGCAGTTGGCACGAGTGGGTGTACTGGAAGCGACCCTCCGCGACAATCGCGATGGGAGAAGGAACTTATTATCCGCAGATGCCGCATCAATACTTGTGATAAGGTTAATATGATCCCTCTCGAATTCGTCGGGACCAACCGGCGTTTTCGTGATAGTGTCGGAACGAAGCGACCTGCACCAGTGTTACTGTCAGACTCTAACCTGGCCGCGTCACATGCATAGTAACGAAGGATCACTGTGTCATCAGTGATTGCCGGTCACGACAGATACCAGCACGATTTCCTTTGCTAAAGACTTTGGTGAGTCTTTGGAGTTCCATGTAGGTTGGTCCCTTTGTGTTGGGGCAACTTAACGGAAGGAATAATGCTCCTTTCACTCAAATTGGCGCAATGTCTCGGCTTCTTTCTCGCTTTCTTCCACGAGGGCTAGAAAATCAATCTGAGGAAATGCGGTGTGCACATGGTGGACATCGCGATCATGATGTTGTATCAATCATGCATGACTGTCACCGGGAAGGGATCATGATGCTCTACTTCCCCATAGAGAACATGCTCGGTGATAAAATCTTCAATACCATGCTCTATGGGTGTTGAACGCATAAAAAGGTCCAGGTATGCACGTTTTCGTCCTCAGGCTCCAGTTGCATCGACAATCTAAAGTTCCCTGTCCAAGCCTCTCATTGCTCTCAACAATGGTCTCCAAGTTTGCTATTCTTGTCAACATCTTGTTTGCCTCTGTAGTTCTGGCTGTTCCTTCTTCTTCTCGGCTGAAGGCTCGCCTTGCTCGTCGCCGCGAGAACCGCCAATCTATGCCGATCAATTCCACTGACGCGCCAGACGGTGCTACCTTCAACACAATGTCAATGTACAGCAGAAATTGGGCTGGGGTTGCCGCGAGGGCTAATATGGTTAGCATCATCCTCATGTTCCGTAATCGTGCCCGATCTTGTTGAACAGAGCACTTTCACCAATGTCACTGGCACCTTCACCGTCCCCATCCCCTCCGGCTCTGATGGTTCCGCGTCCGCTTGGGTTGGAATTGATGGTTGGAACTGCGAACATGCCATCCTCCAGACCGGCATTGATATCACCATCAGCGGCGGTCAGGTCTCGTACGATTGTGAACTAAATTTATCCATCACTCTATATTTATCATTCATCATCCGTTCGTCGCACAGGTTGGTTCGAGTGGTTCCCCGACTACACCAAGGATTTCATCAATTTTCCCATCAACGCCGGCGAGGAGATCAAGCTCATCGTCATCGCTTACTCCGCGACTTCTGGCGCGGTGGTCGTCGAGAATCTGTCTACCGGCCTGGTGGTCATTCAGGGTATCTCGTCCCCTTATGCACTGTGTCAGCAGAACGCCGAGTGGATCGTCGAAGACTATACAAAGTGGGGCGTTCTTGTTCCTTTCGTGAACTTTGGCACGGTCATGTTCACTGGCGCCACTGCCTTTGACTCCCGCGGCAGCAGATATACCACAGATGATGCCATCCTCATTAATCTTCGGCAGAACGGCGCCGTTCTCACGTCCGTCTCCGCCAGCGGGGACAGCCTCATCGTCAGCCATGTCTAGACAGTTTGACAGGTCAGCATCTAGATACCAATACCTTTGTGAAGCAACCTAACGAGCCGTGTTACCGAGGTAAATAATGTTTGTCTTTCTTTTCACTTTGGTTTCTGGGGTGTAAGGAAATGGAATAATTATTATCAGTCATGTCTTCTCTTCATGGTCTCGTCTGACAAAAAAAATGAAAAAGAAACAAGGTGGTAAGTAGTTGCTGAGGCTGTGCGAGGCACGAGCACAGCATGTAGTCTTAGCATGTAGTAGTCGAGAATCCAGATAATCGGCACTTGTGGGTTCGAACTCGAGTGCTCGAGCAGCAGTTTCGACCGTGCGAAAGGTCTCGTCAGAGGGCTTAACCGCTGCCCTAACTGCACCCGTTGTGTTGACCATCTACTCTCGTTCCGCTTTAAGTTCGCCGAGTGTGAAACTCGACTCGCGCAAGTCTAGACCGCTCTAATGAGAGTCGCTTAGGGTTGGGTTTATGTCTAGGATCCATCTAGACATACGATCAGAGAAAGCTCTCCCCCAATATCGGGATTTATCATACGATGGGTACACTGTGCGTGTTCAATCGGTGGCTGTGCACGCGACGATGACCCGGCAAGTGCCGGGCGATTCACGTCCTAATCTGGATTGTGTGACAAATGCCAAGACTCGCACCATGCTCGAGCTCCTGCGGATTTCCACAAACCAGCCCCTTCTGCTTCAACAAAACTCGCTCCCCATCTGAGTGGCCACCATAGGGAACAGCATCATTCTATAGCTGCGGTGAACGTAAGCCAAATATCTATGTCAGTCATTAGTTAGTCCTACCACTCCTTGAGAAGGGGCGACATACGACGTGGATAGTTGATTCTTGAAGTGTTATTCTCTTTGTGGAGAACGGATTGAGAACGGAGGCCTGAGGGACCAAAAAATCCCAAAGATCGAATATAATGAAAATTCATACTACTACGAACGACCAAGAATTGTTCATCATTTTTTTTAGCTGGACCACGGGATCTTCTTCTAATGAAAGGAAAGGAACAAATGTCTCCCTGCCTAAGGGTCCGCTTACGGGAGACTAGGATCTTCTTTGTCGGAGCTAGTAGATCATACTCAGGAGTTGTTGATTCGGGGGGACGTCCCACTCTCAGGTCTGCACGGGATGGCACTCGAACGTCCAACTCAGGTCGGTATAACCCGCACAAGAACTAGAACATGGGTGAACTTCTGTCTTTTTTGTGACGCGTCGTGATGTGAAGGGTAAGATGCGGCAATGTAGTTGACAAGTACTAGGACCCTGAGAAGTCTGTCGTACGGATGAGAGTGAAGGTGTGCGTAGATGTGAGATCAAGTGAGATGAACGGGCGGATGATTGGAGAGGCTTGTATTTGAGGCGCCCGTAACTAGGTCCCGTTTGCAATCAGTTTTTAAGAAGAGACCTTGTCCATTGACAGTACACGAGCAAGGCATAAAACTACTTCTTTGTGTTCATCTTTGCGACACTTTTCTCGCTCCTAACTCTGCCCTTGCTTGTCTTCTTCGGAGGCATGCTATCATGCTTCTTGGCAGCACTAGTCTTACGGACCCTCTCTCGCTGTTTGTTCTGCACAGGCACGCCTTGTTTGGCCAGCGCCATCCTGACTTTTTTCTTAGCCATCCGTCGAGCAATACGGTCGGCATCTGCTCCTTTGACACGTTTTCTCTCATCCTTGGTAAATTTGGCCAGTTTCTCCCCAAGAGACGGATCTCCCTTCGGAACAGGTGGTACCAGGGTGCGATCGGATTTCCTGGCAGGTTTGGGAGAGGTATTCTTGACAGAGGAGGTGCCCGGTATCGTTTTACACCGTTGGATGCGCAATTTCCGATTCGCGAACTTGAGCTTCTCATGTTCGAACGCAAGGATTTCGTCGACACACGTTCGGTCCTAAAGGCACAGCTGTTTCAACGAGCCGTTATGCCAATCACAACGAAGAGTATACGAACAGAGAATTGCACATATGCGAAGCCTTTGCCGAGTTGTGTGTCCTTGTCACGAATTATGCGTACGCGGGTAACCCAACTCCTTCGCTTGTTTTCATCTTGCAATCCTTCCGAGGTAGGAGGCCCTCGCTCCTCGCTCACGACGCCCTCGAAGAAGGCTCGCAGATCTTCCTCTTTGCTTGCGAAATCGAGATTACCAACAAAGATGGTGAGCTTAGGATCTCCAACAACCGAGTTCGGCAGTAAACTCTTCGATAAGCTCTCAGTTGTCGATTTCTTTACGATCGCATCAACTCGAAGCATACGATCCAGAAACATCGTGCCACTACACTTTTCAATGGCTAGACGCGCGGCCTCGAAGGGGTCCATGACGGGGGATAGAGGAGGCAAGTTCGCTGGTCTCAAGTGAGCAGGTGGGGGGTGAGCAAAGACAACGTAGGCGTGTACAGAATCTGCATCCGAGTGAATATCCTTGTTGATAAACGCGATCTTCTTTTTTTGACTGGGTGTAAGGAATTTCTTTTCATCCGTCTTGGACGCGTCTGCACTGTGTGTGTCGCGCCACAAGGAAGCGCGGTCTCGTTCGTGTTTCCGGGGCTGCTGGTCCTTCTTCACTTCGTCTCTGGTTTCCGGGAGTTTCGATGTGGGAGTTTGGAATGCGACCGAACGGAAGCGCATGGATTCGATTTTGACTGTTGGGACGAAAAAGAGAACATGTCGATGTAGCTGCTTTTGCAAGGGCTAAATAGGGGGACATCGTGAACAAAACGTTAGAAAAGCTTCCTCTCTCACTTACACGCTGTACTGCAACCTCGGGTGCGAGGTTTCCGATGAATATCGTGCGCGCATCACGTCGTTCTTTCGTTTCATCCGACGGCACATGCTTCTCCTTTCTGGTCGTCGGCTTGCTCGGTTTCTCCTTTAGAATGGTTTCATGGACCAAGGCAGATGAAACCTGGTTTTCATCCTCGTCCGAGCTTTCCGAGTCCGGGAAAACGTTCTTTGAGCTTTCTGGTCGCTCTGGATCGGAGGGTCTTTGTTCTGATGTAGGTTTCGAGGCAATCAGGACGCGTTTTTCTAAGTTTTTCTTCTGTTTCCCAGCTGGAGAGGCGGACGATGAGGGGGCGTTAGGCAGGGAACGTTTGGAACGTTTCTTATGCGGTTCGGCAGCATGCACGTCGGATCTTCGTTTCCTCCTTTTTTCTGCAGGGCTGTCGTTGGAGGCAGGCTCTGGACGCTCCTCTACCGTCTATGGTGATCCGTAATGATTGGGAGAATGAGCTTGGGAGAACGCCAAAGAATGCTTACTTGGGAATGAAATAATGCGTCGAGCTCAGTGTCTATGGCCTTCTTCTTTCCAGATGACTTGGATCCCAACAGAAAGGTAGCAAGACTCATGGTAAATTAGCTCCAGCGGTTAGGTTTGGTGCTATGAGTGGATTATTATGTAAGTAAACTCAGAGCGGTATAGTAAGTAGCCTACTATATGATACACCAATCTCAGATAAAAGCAATTTTGAACAACCTGTAACCAGCCTTCATGCCAGCACCAGAGCTTCCCAAAGTCACCTCGTATCATCACGTATGACAGTCACCGATCTCGCATGGATCTAGTGACGGTAATCATCTAGTAGAGGAACATGCCATACACTAGATCATGGGCCATTCCTCAAAGGCACCCTGTCCAAACCGGAAAAAATGCTGGTATTGCCGCCATCCACGGCTGTTATCACGACCATCTTCTTTCCAGTTTCCAGAACAAGGAACGGATTTGGTTCCGGCTAGGTGAGCGTGGGTCTAGTCTGGCGGGAGGCTGCGCGGAAGGAAAGGAGAACAGGCGTCGGAAAATCATCGATCATCCCCACGTGTGACTGCGATAACGCGTAGTTGAGAATAGCCATCGACAGCAGACCGATCGTACTCAGAAACATGATCCTGAATGATAAAGAAAGAAAGAAATGTGGAAGAACCTGCACGCACACCGCTCCTTATTGTTCTGTTGATCGCATATGCATGAGAGCCCTATCTGCGACATGTCATTACGCGACCGAGCATGCTAATAGCGTACCAAATTTCGAGCGGAACAGACCCGAGCGGAATGTTGGGCTATGCAACATTCCAATCTTACGTACCATGTATCTCAAGCACTGAGCCACAAGCAGAAGTTGCAGAACACGCAGTCGAGTACTTTCCTCATTGATATTTCCTAGCAAGCCTGAGCCATTCCGCATTCAATAGGGTTGAAATCATCCGGGCCAGTTCCTGACAAGACCGTGGGGTATTAGATCTAGAGTTCATGATCTGAAACTTTGGGTTAGTACGAAATCCGTATGAAACCTGGTACGCACCGCTTTCTCAATTATGTATGCTAAGGAAACGAATGCCAAGAGAACCTCGAAAAGGCCCGCTAACAGGTGAACCTGAAATCATGGAGAACAGTGCCTGCCAAGGCTTGCTACGAGGGGTTAAACACTAGTCAGAGTTTACACGTCATAAGTAGTTACCCACAGCTGACCACCGCATCAATCATTGAGTCGACCCTACGCACCGCATAGTAAATGCCGCATCAGGAACAATAGTCCTGCACCCATCCCAACTCTTAACTTGTCCTAAGCATCATGCAGTAATTCGGGTGAAGTTGGAGACGGCAGGACGTCTAAATCCTCTGTTGGGTCCGCGTTACTGTTCGTGGCAGACTATCCTCATTCGGAGTAAGGGGACAATGGAAAAAAGCAGGGGAAGATAACAATTCCAACGAAACAACGATACACAATTGAATTACGCATACTTCCATTCGACTGGTTTGCATGCTGTTGTCATACATCCGGGTAACGCGCCCGGAGGGAATAGCGCAGGCCTCATAACTCCTGCCTCGCCAACCACCTCTGTGCAAGAGTCAGTGCCTCCTTGGGTTTATCATACGGAACCTAGGCGTTCGTTAGTATTATATCCCATAATGCAACGATCGACCCACC
>JBBPOS010000778.1:0-10727 GCA_038091575.1 Leccinum subgranulosum
ATACAACTACATATCTCATTATTCCCACTTCAAATGCAACTTGCGCACACCAAAGTGGCTCACTCGGACGGAGAATTACATCACGTCTTCCCACCCTCACAAATAGAGCTTTGCCTCTAGTGCAGTGACCCAACCTTCCTCCACCAACTTACGGCCCGGGACTCCTACTATCCAGCTCTTGTGGCGAGACTTAACGCCTGAAGAATAGATAAGATGCCCTCGCGAAAAAAGCATATTGACCTGCATGAATGAGTATCGACAGACACCCACAAGCAGATCCAAAACTGTGGCTCAAAGATACCCGGGTATTTAATTAAGGTGCTTTGACCCCACGTGCCACTGCTTTTGCAACGCTTTGGCTACTCCATACGGTGCGTGCCTCTCGCTTTGCGCTCATATTAAACAGGACAAAGACGTTCATAGTCGAAAGCGGGTCCACATGATGTCCACACCGTCCAACAATTGGGAGCTGGAGGGATATAAGCCCGGCCGGATGAAACGATTCCTTCACCCACTTCAGAGAATCTGGTTATTCTCGATACCTCACTGTCTAAACTCCTAAACTCCTAAACTCCTTCAAAAATCATGAGCGAGGTTATTTCCAGTCCACTCCTTCAAAGTTGGAACTAACAGATGTATTGAAGGTTTACTCCTGCACATTCGCCGATTGTGGCATGGTCTTTTCGAAAGCGTATGAACTGAAAAAGCACACGGTCGCTCATGAAGACCCAGATCGGTACGTGGGGACGTCCTGGTGATCGTGAAATGTCGAAATTGATTCCTGTCAACAGTGTCTTCTATTGCCCTGATTGTGATTTTTTCACTCTTCAAAAAAAGAATCTTCGTATCCACCGATCAGGACAGTAAGTCTACTCTTCACAAAAACCAACGCTGAGGTGTTTACTTCTTTCTTCTCTAGCACCGGCGAGAAGACTCACCAGTGTCCTGAAATGGTTGGCCTTGATGGTTCTCCCGAGTCGCCACCCTGTACAGAACGCTGTGAGTACAGAACGAATGACCCTGCAGCCTTGACGAAGCACCGCAAGAAAGTCCACGGGTATGTACCACCATTGAACCGAAGTCAACCCGCAAAGGTTGCGCTACGCAAACGTCACCAAAAGAAAGACGGAAAAGTTTCGCACCCTCACCCTCCCAAGGGTCCTTTATGCCGCAATCCTCGCGTTGTCCGCAAGGCCCATAATGCAGCTAGTGGTACTGGATATACGTCGACTTCTTCAGAGTCATCCAAGGACGCTTCCCCCTTTGTCTGTCCGGAAAACACGCACTCGATGGGATCGGATACTTCTGACGTGTCTGGACACGATCCAGCTCCCTCTGCTTGGAAAGAAGACTCGTATGAACGACCGACGGATGCGAATTGCTCTGAGGCGTCCGGCCACGATTCATCACCCTTTCTTTGGCAGGGAGACATAGATGCGTATGGGCGATCGGTGAACCCAGATTCCCCTTTCATGTCTGGATTCAACGATGCAACATCTCACGCCAAAACGGAACAGCACAGCTCTTACGACCCCGGGCCTTCGTTGCATTCCCAATGGATGTGTGGCTATAGCACATTCGACCAGACAGGACTCCCATACCAACCCGAACCTATGCAGGCGGTCCCCCCTCCAATTCCAACTGGTCTTCTCATGCCAATTGATCAGGCGGGCTATCTGTGCCCCGAATGGCAGGCAGATACCGGCTTCGGAGGCTGGGATCAGTCCGTGTTGGGTGCTCCCAACGGATTTGACACGTTCCATGCTTGAGTGGTAGTCACGTATCGATTGTTTTTCTAATAATATTACTTAGATGATAGATTCAGGTTATAATTTTGGCTCCTCGTGATAAGATGTACTTTAATAATAGACCGGATTATAAGCTTGTGCCACAACCCTTGAGCTCGAACAAAGCGATTGGCCAGTCACGACGTTGCCCGGCCGAGAAGGGTGTCTCGGGAAAACTTGAAGCAGATTCTGATGCATTGATGGCCTGGCATAGCCCTAAGGAGTACTGCAACTATTAGCTAGTTATAGACCTAGTATGTCCCGGGCAAGGGTGGGCCGGACTCCGCACGGATGCCTCACGTGTCGCCGTGTGGGTGCCAGTGTACGCGGAGGAGAGGATGCCTCTTTTCCACAGAAGGAAATACGCGAGTCACCAGACCCATATACCGTGTCTCTTGGTGGCAACTTGAAGTTATTCTCGGCCGCTCAAACAAGTACGTCACGTACATAGCACTCAAGGATGCTGTGTGCGCCGCACATAAAAATGAAGATTCCATGGCCCTCTCATCGCCGACACGAACCCCAAATCATCGCCTTCGACCCCTTCCTCCCGACCTCGTCGCAACAAGAGTCGTGATTCCTGTTTTCTCCCTCGATAAAAAAAAAGACTAAGACTCACTGTTAGGCATGATCACGTCTGCTGCCATCTTCTCCTGTCTGGCCCTCGTAACCTCCGCAGCCGCGGTCGGTGTTGCGCCGGGACAGATTAAAAATTTCGTCACCTTTGGTGATTCGTACACCGACAGTTCGTACTATCCCTCCGCAGACGGTGGGTACCAGTGGCCGACCTGGGCTGCCGGATACGGTCCCTTCAACCTCTACGGTGAGTCTGGAGGGTGCATCAGTACGCACCGTGGACTGGTTTGCTCACGCACGAGGTTCGCAAGGGTTCGCTCGGTCCGGCGCGACCTGCTCCAATTACCTTACCCCCCGTTCCTTTCCACCCATCATGGAGTGGCAGATCCCGACATACCTAAACGAGACGTCCAACGGCACGCTCGCACTGAATCCGCAAGAGACAATCTATACGATCTGGATCGGGACCAATGATCTCGGTGTCGGTGCACTCTTGACAGGAAGCGACGCACCAGACGTCTCGATCGTGCCCGTCAGACAGTGTGCCATCGACGTCCTGACAATGCTCTACGAGAGCGGGGCACGCAACTTTATCATGCAAAACGTAAGTACGTTTCGGGTTCAGAAACGGGAAGAGGCTCACCCATTGTGTTCGCGAAAACAGATCATCCCGCTTGACCTGACGATCCTGTACTCCAACTATTCGTATCCCAGCAAGTATTGGACCGCGCAGCGCAACACCACTGAATGGAACGTGTACATGCGGGAGCTTGCTCGCGCAGGCAACCAGATCACCTCTTTGCAGCTCCAAGCACTCGCGCCCACCTTGCAGGATGCACACATCGGTGAGCCCCGTTCTGCTTGTTCCGTCCTTGCGCTCACTTGAATCCAGCCTCGTTCGACTCGTACGGGCTCTTTACCGATATTTATAATAACCCGGGGAATTACCTCAACGGTACTGTCCCACTCAACGTCATGAGCTGCATCGATTCGTGCGTGTTAGAGCTCAATGAGAGTACGTCCGCGACTGGAAATTGCACCATCGCCGAGGGGAGCGCGCAAGACAGTTTCATGTGGTACGTCGGCTTTTCCAGGAGGGGTAGGGTATGCTCGTTCTCATGCGTTATTTCTCGACAGGTACGACGAGCTCCACTTTTCTCAGCAGACAGCGAGGGTACTCGCGCGCGAGATGACTGCGGTGATGAGCGGCAGGTCTAGTGTATGGGCGACGTGGTTGAGTTGAGCGGTCTTGTAAAGAATCGTTAGAGGATTATGACTACACAGGACCATCATGTATTCGGATACTTGAGCGGTGGGACATGAAGCTTTGATCTCCTTTATGTCGAGATGAAGCGCTAGAATCTTCCAGGATGGTTTATCGTTTACCATCGATCCACTCACTCGACCTACATACACGTCATTGCAGGAGCAACGGTACCCATGCGACCTGTTGGTCGTAGAAATGTTCACTAGATTGTTTCCGGCAACCCCAGCATCCGAATCGCAAGTGAGATTGTCGCAAAGGAAGAAAAACGTACAACATTCCCAATGGTCCCATGTCCTGCCAGCGGGTCAAACTGTGACGTACGACACGTGCCATCCTCGCCCACAGCTGTCCATAGACCCCCACACCCATCCGACGTAAAGGCAGCGTCCATCCTCGCCAGTTCATAATGACGTCTCGCATACGCACATGTACGTTTTAGTCCACCTGGAACATCCCATCTCAAAATAGTTCCGCGAGATCTGCAAACGGATCTTTTCCTTGGGTTGTACTCGGTTGCGTCTGCGTCCGTTGTCCGGCCGCGGCACCCATCGTCTGGCCATGGGTTCCTCCTAAGCCTTGCGGCATCGCAGATCCTGAAGTCGGCGTGACTGTACCCAACGACGAGGTTCGCAGGCCCACAAACTGGTTCTGGAGTTTTGGCTGCACCATGCTCGCAAACTGCGTTGATCCGATGGTGGGGACGGTCTGAGTCGGCACTGTAGACGATGGCTGCGCGATAGAGGACATGGATGATGGAAAGGACGACCCTGCGCCGAAATACGTGGGTGGGGAGGTTGTTCGTCCCGAGGCGCTGTTTGGTGGTGTAGGCGTGCCGGGGAGCATGATTGATCCGAACTGCGGTTGTGACTGCGCTGTCGTCGGGAGCGGGGATGAAATTATGGGCGGTCGGGTCGCAGTATTGACGGGAGGAGGCTGTTGTTGAGAGAACAGGTTCATCAGATCGTCCACAGGGTTCGTACTTGCGCTTGTAGTGTCTCTGGACCCGTCGTCGAGATCAATTAGTGACGACCCGTTGGTATCAGCCCCGGAGCCGGATGCAATTGACGTCGGGATTGATGCTACCGCCGCAAGATCGCCCTTCTGGAACGCCTCGAACCGTGCCAGCGCTGTATTGATTTGATCGTTGGCTTCCAAGAAAGCATCTACGGAAGGTCAGCAACAGTAAAGGGGAGTTGCTACGGACTCTACTTACTCAAAGACTCGGGGTCGTCTGCTTCTGCGTCGGATACCCATTTCTGCAGCTTCGGACGGGCACCCTTCAGGACTGCTGCCACTTGATCGTACGCGTCCCCCATTGCCCATTTCTCGCCTCTTTCCCCATCCACGTTATCCAGCATTTCGTTCAGCAGTATTACTTTGCTTTGCAGTTTCGCGAGCTCCCCCAGGGACAGACTCCGATAGTCTGGTTTCGCATCGGGGTTCGCCCCCGCGAGAGTCTTCATGAGTTCCTGCGCCGCAGCAAGGTCGCGTGGTGTTCCTCGTCGAATGAGTTCTTGTAGTTTTGCAGATTGGGCTTCCCTGTCCTCGTTCTCGAGTTCTTCTGGAGTCTTTATATTCTGCAGAAACAAGTGAGCGCCCGCGAAAGAAAGGACCGAATGGCCCCACACCCACCATAGTGTTCTCCGTAGCGTTCCCCCGCCTGGTAGGTTCTCTGAACCGATACCCTTTGAACGACAACAGGCGATGCATGTCCCTGATGTTTCCGAGATCCTCCTTCCACCTTGAGTCGGCACATATTCCCTCTTTCCATCCATGGATGAGATCCAATATGCGTGACATGACGGGGTTCGGAAATGGTGGCGGACGTTCGGGGAAGCGACGGACGAGCTCGTTCAGAAACTCCTTGGTCGCGATTTGGAGGTGCAGCGGGTATCCGCATGCGTGGACGAGCGAGTCGAGCAGCGAGAGGGCAAGGATGGCGATCTGGGGATTCCTGTGATTCGATAGTCGTGCAATGAGCATGACGGCCTCACGGGGCCTTGCGCAGCGTCAGCGCTGGTACGTTAACTTGATACGAGTCCGTAAACTCACGTATTGGCCTTCTTTGCATTTATAAAGTCTGCGACTTCGAGGTGATGTGCAAAGTTTGGTACTGAAAGAGAAGGATCGCATGCATTTGTGATCAAGACATCCAGTCTCGAGACTTTGAACCAGCTGGGCGTCGTTTGGGAGAGCATTGTGTTGAGCTTTCGTGGGAACCCGATCCGATCGAGTACTTTTCTACGCTTTGACACTACGTCCACCCAGTCAAAGCTAAGAATGTGGTCCACACCATACAACAATCAGCCTGCGAGCGGTATAAGTACAGAAGCTTGGGTGGCTCTTCCATCACACACATTCTTTACCATCAACGAGAGTCTGGTCACTCTCATCCACATAACCTTCTACGTATAGAACCATGGTCGACGTACGCCTTGCCCATTCCTCTCGTCAATCTCGGCACTGACAGACTTGTTTCAGACCCTTCCATGCACCTTTCCCGATTGTACCATGGTCTTCACAAAAGCCTACGAGCTAAAGAAGCACAAGGCAACCCACGAGAATCCGGAAAGGTACGTGCGACTACCTTGGCGACACGATCACCATCAAACTTGACGATCATCCATAGCGTGTTCCATTGTTCTGAATGTAACTTTATCACTCTTGCAAAGAAGAGCTTTGTCATCCACTTTGCGAAACAGTGAGTCTATCTTCATCGCGACATTCTTGTATTAACAGTGATGTTTCTCCAGCACCGGCGAGAAGATGTATCAGTGCCCCGACATGATGAGCTCTCCTGGCATTCCCGCTCGAGAAGAACAATGCGATTACAGAACAAACGATCCTTCATCCCTCACGAGGCACCGGCAGAAGATCCACGGATACATCCCACTCCCCAGCCGCGGTCGGTTCACCAAGTCTACCTCTGGAAATCCACTTCAAAGAGTGGACGACAATGTCACTAGTTGCCGCCCTCAGCGTTCCCGCCGTCCCAGCTTCACTTCACGTCGCATCATTTCCCGCGGACTTCCCAAGGCTGGCAGCGCCCTTGCCTATCCGTCCAATGCCGCAGAGGTGCAGAGTATAGACCGAGACATGATGGACGTCGATTATTACGACCCGGCTCTGGCGGACGCAGATGAAGAAATGGGACTGGATTCCCGTTACGACCCCACGCTGCGTTCCGACTGGATGGCAGAGTATGAGAACAGCTATAGCACGTTCGACGTGACAGGACTCAAGTATCACCCGGAACCTGCACGTTCGGACCCTCCGCTTACTCAAACCCGTCGTGACATGCAGACTGGTCGGGAAGGATGTCTGTGTCCCGAATGGATGGTCGAAGCTGGCGCCTGGGATCAATCCGCGTTGGAGCGTCCGAGGGAGTGCTACCTGCTCGATGCTTGAGCTGGTCATCCTGCATCGTTCTCTTCATGGTTTAATACCCTTTCAACATTCAATCCCTAACCACGATCCTTTTATCATTTTTCCCTCTCCATATCGTTCGTCATGTTTTACGTCGTCATGCATCTCCGCTGTATCACAAGCCAAATCATGTATCAATCAAAAATCTTAGTCAACGACTCGTACTCAGTGCTACTCACACGTAGCTTCGAATGTCCATGAGGTTTCGTATGCAAGAACTTAGGGCGTTCTGTCGATCACATCGCCTCTCGAAGAGTTAGTAATTCGCGAAGTAAGGTCAACAGGCTTAGTACCTCAAAGTGTAGAAAAGGAGAATTTCCGGCGCATTCATGGTACGAATGGAGAGCATAATTTTTTTTCATAAAACATAGAGAGATGCATACTACATATGACCGTCACATACCGCTGAAATATACTTACATTCTGAGCCTGAGTCAGTGAGCGCCGCGTTCCGGGTCCGAGTCACTGGCAGGCACAAGACAACGATCATTCATCCAAGACACTCTTGTCCTTGATACCTCCATTGGCCATCATCTCGGGGAAAGGATATCCATCGCGAATCGCGACCCGTTCCCCGATGGAATATTTCATCTTCGTAAAGCTCCTCCAGTAACGACTTCGAGGGAGGCGATACGTATTCCTTTGCTATCGAGGTACCCATTCAAGTTGAACCCTCATCGTACTACCTGTGGCCCTACGCTTCAAAATGCAATGACTGAACTTTATACTCCCAACCCATCTCGTCAACCCTGGTTATCAAATGACCAATCCTGTCTACAAGTTGCTTGGGATCATAGACGACGTAAGCGGCGGGCCACGATTCGGCTGTCAGGGTGAGATCGATGATTACTTATCTTCGATCCACTGCTGTGACACGCCTCATTGTCCCCACAACCGGTTTTTTGACCTAGGATCACCTGCCGGAGGCCTCCGTCTCATGAGGCACAGTGCAGAATTTCTGGAGATAATTTAACTGGATAAATATGGTAAAATGTTCGCAGGCAGGAAAAAAAAGTACCGTCTTCGCGTCGGTCACCCACGTGCGTTCCGGCTCCGTCACTGCGGTGTTTCCGGCGGCTCCCCACTGATACTATCGCGAAAGCACTCCTATTTTTCCCCCTCAGCTCTGATGCCAGCGTGGGGCTGGTCCGTGCAGATATAAGTAGGAGTAGTGGCCTCAACAGCTTGGCATTGATCGGCACCGAACCCGTCATCCCTGCTTTTTCTTCGCTTCGCAATGCTAATCGCTCCCGCTCCTCTCTCATGACTATGTGCACCCTCCACGGAATCTTGGGTCCGTAACGGAGGCCCGTTTGAGTACGCGTCCGGCAAGTCGTTCTGGAGACACAACTGTTTTTTGCCGCTCTCTTCCGGTGACGATCTCGCTTTCGACTTTTTTACTTACAGCCGAGGATTTGCTCCATTGGAAAGAAGGGGTCTCCAGCGGCCTCGCGCGTGCCGTCACTCGCACCACTCATGCTGTTCCGAGTCTCCGACGACTCGTCCGTAAGTGCATCAACCGACGTCGGCGAACCCGTTCTTGAGCTTTTTGCTACTGACGTTCGTGTTCATCCCTTCATTTCCAGTGTTCCTTTACTTAACGTTTCTCAGACTTGTTCGTCTGTACCTCTTCTCACCGCCGAGTCCGACAACCAGATGCCTTCACCCATTTTCGTGATCGCTGGTAAGGTCGAAACAACTCATTTGTTCCGTGCTATCCGTACCGTACCACTTCATCACTTTCGCAACGTCCGCGAAGGTGCTGCTTGTAGCCAAAATTTTAATTTTGCACTGATCAAAAGTACGGTGTATATGGCACCACCGTCTCATCGCTCACTCCGCCTTGCACTGCCGGTAAACTTGATGCCATACGCCATCAAGAGTGCTCTCATTTGAATCCGGCTACAATGTGAGTCTAGACTCTTTCGCCGAAACTCTTCACCCATACCTATTTCATGATCCGAATGTACTTCAAGTTCATCAGTTTGATTTTTATCCGGTTAGTTCCTAGACATGTGCGTCACATGATGCCATCCCGATCTTTATTTATTATCAGTCAGGCGCACGTACTTGATGGTATCTGTGCTCCTCCCCATTTGCTACTGAATGCTCTTCAAGGTGATCACAACCATCGTCGTCACAGCGGCTGTTTTCGTTTTGGCCGCCCAAACACCCAATCCGGAAAGTGATGGTAGTATAGCCATACCACTCACGAAACACTCTGATACCGACGCGCGCAAACTTCATGCTACAACACATAACGCGTAAATTGACCTGTGATCTCCTCAAGCATCGTTTTTTCTCACACGTTTTTAGCAAAATCATTCGTGGGCCAAGTGGCATGGATGGTTCCGAAAGGAACACGGGAATGCCACATCCTTCTGCTGTAACACGGGACGAGTCCGGAGCTGGCGTTGATGTGACAAAATTCGCGAGCGGAATATGGTATGGGACCATTTCAATCGGCACTCCCCCCAAGTCCTTCACTGGTAAGTTTTTCCGTGCATTCGTGACACTCACTCACTCTAGTTGCCACCTCAGTCCAATTCAACACCGGTTCTAGGTAAGTGTTTTCTGTCAGTACCATCCATTCTCTGGTCTTATTTGACCCAGCGATCTCTTTGTTCCAGCCTTGGCCGGTGATCAGAACTGCAAAAGCCACCCTGAACTCTGGGATCCCGCATCGTCCTACATCACCAACTTGGACCTCCATACAGATTTTGCGATAGCATTTGCAGATGGTAGGACTGTCAGTGGTAAACAATACTGGTCCAATGTAACCATTGGTGATTTTACCGTATGTTTTTCCTGTTTGCGGACATTTTCACTTCTGACCAATGAATAGGCAGACATTCAGACCATCGGTGCCGCAACAACATACTCTTCAACTATGGGAACATCTGAGTTTGCTCTAGATGGCATATTGGGATTGGCTTTCCCGTCTTTCTCAGACTTTCATGGCCAGAGCCCCCTGGTTCACACGCTCTACTATGAAGGAGAGATCTCTCAACCAGTGTTTTCACTCAAGCTCGCCTCTTCTGGAGGCGAGTTGTATCTCGGTGGAACGAACGAGGCACTTTACGTTCCTAACTCCCTCGTCTTTACCCCTGTAACAAATCCGGTGGGCGCGAACGCCAGACGGTATGGATGCATACTTATATTGCCCTTTCAGGTTCAATGGCAGCTGAAGATAGATAACATTCAAGTTAATAGAGTGATAGTTCTGACAGATGTACCCGCCGTCATCGACACTGGTTCCAACCTCATCTATGGTAATGCGCCGCGAGTTTTGGCCCTGCACCAGGCGTCTAGCGGTAAGGCGTATGGGAATAATTACTACATCTGTGAGTTTCGATTGAATTTGGTACCTTTGATTGACTCCCTGCAGTTCCATGCAAATATTTTCCCATCGTGACTTTTACAATTAATGGAGAGCCGTTTGACATCCCTGCCGAGGTCCTTAACAAGGGACGGGTTGCGCGTGGGTCGCAAAGTTGCTTTACCGGAATTGCCAGTGCGACTGTGAATAAGAATCATAGTGAGATTCTTCTATTCAGCATCTCCTCTTCCCGTGCTCACCGGTGAACCCGACTAGATTTCTGGTCGATCGGGTCCATTTTCCTTGAGCAGTATTATACTGTGTTTGATTTCAACAGCGAGGCACCACGAAT
>JBBPOS010000779.1:0-10702 GCA_038091575.1 Leccinum subgranulosum
AGAATTTGTGGAAATCACCTCATCCTGTCTAGTCTGTACAGCTCTGTATGGCTCTGTAGGTGAATCTGTGGACTCTGTAGAGTCTGTACAGGGTACTCTGTGCAGCTCTGTGGAGATAGGGGTATTCTGTGGAGGTCTGTGGAGATAGGAGTACTCTGTACAGGTCTGTGGAGGTCTATATTGGTGGGTACCTTTCTGTAGGGTCTGTGGGTCTGTGTAACCCTGCACAGATCTATACAACCAAGTGCCTGTTTGCTGATGTAGAAGAGTTCCACATCGCCAAACTCTATAGCTTCATGAATAAAGTGTTCATGGAGACGAACATGTTTGATGCGACCTTCCTGAGCTGGGTTTGAAGCAAGAAATATGGCTCCATGGTTATCAACACAAATGGGTATGGCTTTGAGCAGACAATTGAGTTTGGAGAAATAGTTCTGAAGCCATTGTAACTGCTTTGCAGTGTCCGTCATCCCACAATATTCTGCTTCGGTGGAAGAAAGCCTGACTCTCTTCTGTCGTCTGCTGATCCATGATATGGATCCATTTGCTAGGTAAACAACATATCCTGTCGTAGATCTGGATGTTTCCGGATCTTCTCTCCAATTAGTATCGCTATAAGCAATTAGACCAGAACTAGGTCCATGTCTCAAGTATAAAATGCAAAGGTCTTTCATTGTAGAAAGATATCTGATGATATAGAGTGCTTTTTGCAAGTGTTCCTCGGAGGGATTGGCTGCAAATTGGGACATCTTGATCACCGCATAAGCGATGTCAGGTCGTGTGCCAAGCATGATGTAGAGCAATGATCCAATGACCGATTGATACGACGATCGAAGAGAAGCAGAAGCCTGGTTCGAGTTTGGTCTCAGTGTATAACCGGTAGGTAGAGGAGTCGAGACAGGTTTACAATTCTCCTGACCAAAGCGTTGAATAACTTTCTCCACATAGCGGGTTTGGTCTAGGATCAAAGTTTCCTTTGATAGATCTTGAGTGAAATGAATATCCAAGTACTCTTTGGCTTTGCCTAGATAGTGAGATTCCCATCTCTTCATGAATGTCTTGACATGAGCGTTCACCAGCGATTCTTTACTACCAGTAAAAAGTGCATCATCAACATAAACAATAAGAATGATGATATCCTGACCGATAATTTTAGCATAAGTTCCTGGGTCTGAAAGTGAACGGGTGAAACCCATCTCCAGGAGTGACTTGTGTAGCTGCTTATTCCATTGAAGCGCAGCTTGCTTCAGTCCATAGATGGACTTTCTCAGTCGACAGACTTTTGTCTCCTGACCTTTAACCACGAATCCTTCTGGTTGCTCCAAGTATATCTCCTCCTCAAGTTCACTGAAGAGGAAGGCTGTTTTGACATCTAGAGAGTGTAGCTCCCAGCCATTAAGAGCTGCCATAGCGGCGAGATTGCGAACGGATTCAAACCAAGCAACAGGAGTGAAGGTGTTTTCATAGTCTATTCCGAAGACTTGTGTGAATTCTTTAGTGACGAAGTGAGCTTTCTTTCGTCCATCGGATTTCATGGCAAATACCCATCTTCCCTTGATGGGGTGACGTCCTTTTGGGAGATCTACAAGTTCCCAGACATTTCTGTCATGAAGAGATTGCATCTCTTCATCCATAGCTAATCTCCATGTCTTCTGTTCGTCTTGGGATAGTTTAAGAACGTCCCGATATTGCTTAGGAACAGAGTCAGGTGCAATTGCAGCTGAAAGGAGATTATTGATGCGACGAGCATATGACTCGTACATCTGATTCACATTATCCTCAAGATTGGTAGGTAGAACGTCCATAGGTTCAGCAGGTCGAACATACTCCTCCTGGATTGGAGCATTCGGACGATAATGAATGTCCCGCTCGATTTCAACATAAGTGTTATCAGGAAGAATCCTGGACACTGGGACTCAATTAGATCGTTGAACTTCAATAGGTATAGGAGGTATGCGAGTAGCAGAATGGTCATCCCTAGTAAGATGATGTTGATGTGGTCTCATTCTGAACTCTGGTAGCGTTTCATGACGCTGCTGGCAAGGTGCTAACCATAACTTCGAAGGTAAAGGAGATTCTTCCTCTTCTTCTTCGTTGTGTGATGGTAAGATGTACCGTTTGTGCTGATGCAGATCCTCAATGGGATATCTGTGTTCAGACTCGGGTTTAGGGCGTTTACGACCAGGTATAGGTGGTGAGAATGGATCAGGAGGATGAACAGGAGAAGGTTGTCTCTCCGGCGTAGCCAGAGGTCTCCATGGTTCATTGTCCTCAGGTACTTCATTGAAGAAGTCCTGTTCCAGCTGTGGGTCTTGTTGATGTCGGTGATCTTCTAAGGGTCGAGAAATGTATATATTGATGTGACGAGGGTCCGTATCCTGTCGTGGTCGTTCCTGGATAGGAGGATGGTCTTGCTGTGTTGGAATTTGGTCTTCAACAGGAATAGAGGTCGGTCTGTGACCTTGTTCTTTGGAACAGTGAGGAAAAACTGTCTCTTCGAAGATAGCATTGGTCGAGACAAAGATATGATGTCATTTGCCCGACCAGAAATGATCGCCTTTAGTGTTAGGAGCATAACCAACAAAGGTCATCTCTTCAGCCTTGGCTGATAACTTGTTGTCCCTAGTCTCTTGGGGTATGTGAATATATGCTAGACATCCGAAGATCCTGAAATAGGAAACATCGTGTTTCTTCCCATGGAATAATTCCACAGGAGTCCTCCAATTATGACACCTGACTGGTTGATGATCATATACATGGACAGCAGTCTCAGCTGCGTCTTGCCAGAAAGAAGGTGGCATACATGTGTGATGGCGCATCGCTTCTGCTTTTTCAAGCATAGTGCGATTGAATCTCTCTGCTTGACTGTTCTGTTGGGGTGTGTCTGGAACACTGGTCTGATGTGTGATACCTCGGTCTATGAAGAACCATTGCATCGAATGACAAATGAATTCCCCCCCACGGTCCGAACGAACAGAGGTGAGCGAATGACCAGTATAGGTCTCCGCCCAAGTGGCCATATTAGAGAAATGCTGTGGTACAGCATCCTTCTGGCAGACAAAGGAAACAAGTCCAAAGCCAGAGTAATCATCAATGAAAGTCAAAATGAAGCATGCTCGAGAGCGCGATTCAGTAGGCAAAGGACCAACAAGGTCCGTGTGCATAAGCTCAAGAGGGCGAGTAGCACGTTTGGAAGAATCAGCATAGGTGCGTTCATGCATCTTGCCCAAGGCGCATCCTTTGCAAGGAGCAATAGAAGAAGGAGAGAGCAATGCAGGCATACCATTGACATGCAAGGGTGCCTGTCGTAGAGCATTCTTCGAGAGGTGGCCAAAACGTTAATGCCACAAAGAGAAATCATCCTCAAAGGTAAGGGAGGATAGAATGCGCATAACTGGAGTAATTGTAGAAGACTGAAACCAGTGTAGGTTGTTCCTTGGAGATAAAGCAGATGCCTGTATCACCAATTTTCCCTTAGCGTTCCAAATGGAAGTCTGAGTACCTTTGATTTGGCACTTGTAGCCTTGTGCTGTCAGCGTTGGTACCAAAAGGAGATGATGTGTTGCCTTCAGAGCATACCAAACTCCTTCTAAGACAATCGAAGGTAGGCTTTCTTGACAAACAATGATCTTGCCAGGTCCATAGAGGGGAACCTTCTGACCGTTAGCGACAACTGCATATCGAACAGTGTCATCAAGATGAGCGAAGTCATCAAGATAAGGGCTGAGATGGTCAGTGCATCCACTGTCAATTGTCCAGTGGAGGCGGGCAAAGTCATCGGCAGAGATCTCCCCAAGTGCAAAAGCACTCCAATAAAAGTAAGAGAGTAGTATTGCCTGTTCGCTATCTAATCCAGAATTTAACATCTCTGCATGATACGGGTCTGGATAATATTCTCTAGGTTTGTCAACATGAAGCCCTTGTCATCAAGGGAGCGGGAATGGAAAGATAATCCTATATAATCACCAAAAGGGTATGTATAATGGTATATAATCCATTATAATGGATTATCGTTCCATCCCTGCTCCCCTGATGGTGGAGCCTCTACTGGAGGTAAAACCTGCTCAGTAGGTAGAGAAGCAACGGTATCTACAATCTGATCAATGGCGCCAAAAGATTGGCTAGAGACTAAACCTCCAAGCGAGATGGTAATCTTCGCTTTTTTCTTCTTCTTCTTTGTCCCTGTAGGTGAGACTACACTTTCTTCAGAAGGGACTCTCGCTGAAGAAGCAGGATTAAAAGGGCTGTGAAGGCCCTGCCATATCCATTCCAGTATCCTCTTCTGCGGGCCAAGCCTGTGCAGGATAGGTCTGCTGGACCTGCATCTCCTCGATGTGAGAAGTCTCGGTGGGATCCACCGGCATGTAAGCCTCTCCCTCTATCTGGTTTATAAAACCATCGACGTCAACCTCATTGGCTCTGGCAGGAGCCTTGACCTTGTTGCGATTGTTATACCAATCGCGCTTCTGTTGCTTACCAGGACGTTTCGACTTGCTAGTCGATTTCTTCTGATAGTTCTGTGAACTACCAGAGTTCGTCGGTTGGCCAGAAGAGTTTCCTCAATTCTGTCCATGGTTCTAATCCGCCCAATTGGCTTGAGGTGGACCGCAACGAATAATAGTTGTCCTGTTAGCCTGTGAAGCAGGAGGGCGAGAGGGTCCAGTGCGTGTCTCACTGATCCTCGAAGTGAGGGGTGCAGTGGTGGACTTCCGAAGGTTGATTTCGGCAAGTACCATATTGGTAATCATGTCCATGTTGAATTTAGTCTCATCGGTCACAGAGTGAACGATGGTGGAATGAAGCGCATGGTAATTGGAAGGTAGGAGGGTGAGGGTGAGCATAGCTCGTGACCAAGGTCATTTCCAGTGGTGGTGAATCCCCCATAAGTGAGGGAGCCGTACACGAACTGCCATAGGAAGAGTGTTGTGGAGGCAAGCAGCCCAAGTAGGATAGTTCTTCTGTTGCAGAAGCTGGAGAATTCGGGAAAGAAGAGAAGAGTCGATTTTGACATTGGAGGTTGTCAAAGTGGGAGCCATTGAAGTGAATAAGGGAGGAGATCTGCAATAAAGTCGTCAGCGAAAGTTGTTTCAAAAAGAAACTCGATGTTAGAAGAAAGAGTGGGAGTTCCTGTCCTTAGTTGTCAGCTAAGGCAGTGGCCTTGATCTGTCGTTGTAAACGATGAAAGTGTCTAGCTGCAGGAGTCTGTAGCTGCGAGAAAAGGTGACGATGGAAACAATCAAACTGTCGATTCCAATCAGCCTGAGTCATAGGATGATGAGGATGGGGATTATGGAAGGCAAGATTGGGATGTAGCGAAGCCTCAAGAAGGTCGTTGGCATTGCAAGGGAGGAACTGATTCCGGTTGAGAATCTCGAAACCCTAATGGTGGACAAATGAAGGAGCAGTCCAATCATTGACCAAGGTGGGGAAATCAAACCCAGCACCCTCATAGGTGGAGCCTATGGTTTCATACAGACCAGAATACATCCACAAATTGATGGTGTACTGGCCATCCGTTCCAGTCTCAATTGGGCTAATCTGAATAGGAATACTAGCTCATCAGCCCACCTCAGAGGGTGGAAGGTGCCTCAAAGTATGAAGCGGAACTGGAGGAAGGAGGGGATGGTCTGTCTGAATGAAGGGATCGAGTTCCTCAACCATGACTTTGGTGGGACCCACGATCCGAGTTGAAGGGACCGTCTCTTCTGAAAGGAGAGGGGGTTCTGGGAATGTCTGGCTAATGTGACGGTGGATGGGTTCGTCGAGCACCACGACGTCCCCTGCCTCTAGGGGTCTGTGAAGCCAAGCCATTGCGAAGCTGTTGCAATGATGAGGAGGTTCCATTGCGTGACGAGCCTTGTTGCCTGTTGCGTGAGCCATGACAATGGAGGAGAGTGAATGGACGAGAGGAGATGGGAGTGGTACATTGTGGAGAAGGAGTAGTTCCTCGACAAATGACAGTGGTGTCTACGTGACGAGGATGGTTCCGATTACAAGATTCCCTGGCAGTTATGCCACTATTGCACTCACTTCATGATGCCTCCCTGACTTGACATTCTTTTCATTGACAAGTGTGATATGTTTCATTTTAATCTATTTTTCTGCTCAAATGCGTGCAACATCCAATATCTTGGATGCAATGATCAACTTATCAGCTGACCACGTGCTGCAGCACACGCTCCAATGACTCAGATCACCCCTCTGACGAGAGAGCGTGCACCAACCCATGCCACAACAAGCACCCTTGGTGGAACTCGTGTAAGTGAGCCTAGCACCCTGGTGATTTGAACACCAAAGCAACTGGATCACATGCTGCATGTACTGCATGAGGACGAATGAACATGACACCCAGATAGCCTGGGTGCAACAGAAGCCTTGACAGGCAACAGCACGACTCATTGACATCCATGTTATAGTACCCAGTAGATGCTCCGATGACTTGGACATGGCCCATCTAGCGATGGGACGTGCACATAGAGGAAAAAGAAAGGTTGATTGTAAACTCTGCCTATTTTTAAATACCGGTTGATGACAAATATCACCAAATATTGATAATCAGAGTCCGCCCAACTAAACTTCCACCTAGGTAATTTACCTCGATTCACCATTGGTTTGGGGACCATTCTCGCGCCATAAAGTACAGCAACAAACTTTTCTTTCTTGTTGTTACTTAATTGGGGACTTGAACCCGTCACAAATACTGACAAACAAAGTTATTTTACTTATCTCCACCCAAAAGGGATTTCGGCATTTACCACGATCACCATGTCTCGCAAGTATCGCACCAAGGCGCTCAGCGAATTCCAGATCTCATCTGAAAGCTTCAAGATCCAAGTTGAGGACTGGACCACACGAAAGCCGCACACCATTTGGTATGGTATACCAGTTGAAGCGCAGTATGTTCACCCCAGCAGCGGGACTATTAAAAGGGCCATGACAGAGGTGATTTGCGAAGACGGGCAGATCCTCAGCTATCTGGCCATGCCATGGTGATATGTTGCAGCATGGATCCAACTCTGTTACAGCATTGTCTACTGGACGTGCATCTGAGAAGCTTGGCTTGCAGAGCAAGGTCGACCATGTCAATTGGCCAGCCAACCCAAAGATCTCATCCAGCTGTGCATTGACAACGCTGGCACCCGCCTCATGAAATACCTTCACATCCGCCACCTCATCATCGACGAACTGCTCCAACATGCCTTTTTCAAAGACGGTCAAGATGAACTCGATGTCTTTGATGAGTACCTCATTCGTGATCGCTTCAATTGGCTGTGGATGGAGTATGGTGACATTCCTGCAAGAGATTTGGAATATCTTGTAGTCAACCCAGTCCATCCATCCAATGTGGCCATTTTTTGTGAGGCACCAACTTTGTTGGTTCTATTTAGTGTTTTAAAGTCTGGTCCGGTCCGGTTTTTTGGCCTTTTTTGGCGCAACCGGACAGAGACCGGTCTTGAACACTCGCAGCAATCCTTCAACTGCAACCGAAACCGAGCAGGACTGGTTTCTGTCGGTTGTACATATGGTTGCAACCAGTTGCAACCAGTTGCACGATGAACCGGTTGTCAACTGGGGCATGACTGGTCTGAACCTGTCCAGACCATATCCAAAGAGTAGTCCTACTATTAGTAATGAGTACGTAGTACACAGTGTGTGATGGCGTGCATCTACAATGTGTTTCGCATACGTAGTTTGTATAGATACTATAAAAGCCTGTAAATTTTTAGCCCACTTCAAGTTTGAACCTCTTTTCCTCATGGCAGGTAGTACCATTCAAAAGTCCCAATGTGAACAATGACCAACCAAGAAAGTCCTATCGACTCGCAGGGCTTCTCGTTCACCGCCGAGACGGGTGGTGATAAGGTCACAGAAACGGACACACTCTGAGTCTGCAATGTCATCTGATGCTGAACCACAAGCATCAGACAATGGAGAGCAGTCAAGCATGCATGACTCACCATTGGGAAAGCGTCACCGCATCCGTCAAGTGTCCGTCGCCTCAACTCATTGTTCCCAGGCTAGTTCAGTTTCTACCCATCATTCTGAGATTGATGGGGAAGTCGAGTTGCTTGAACTTGAAAGTGACTCAGATGAAGAAATCATTGAGTTGACATCGAGGGTGTTGAACATTCTCAAACGAGGCATTGAGGATGGTAGCAGCGGCACTGAAGGGACGAGGGTGAGTCGAGGAATCATTCGAGTCTCTGGATATATAACTCAAATCAGTACAGTGTTCGGGTGATGAAGAAGACGAACTTGAAGATGCGAAATTAAAGCCGGTGAAGAAGGAACGGGCAAAGGACATACTCACCATTTTTTCTGACCTCTGCAAGGTCAGATCCTGTCATTCCAGCGGGAAGGTCAAGCTTCTGAAGGGCCATTGGTATATGGTTTGCAGGTCAGTGACTCAGAAGACACTCTACATGGCCAATGATACTTACGTTGCACCAAAGAGATGACGAAACGTTCGTCGAGAAGCACGGGAAGTGCAAGGCATTTCACCTTGGTTCTAACTTGTCGTGTCAGCAACACATCCGTGGGCACTATGATTTGTATAAGGAACAATGTGCAGAGCAGGAGGTGGAGGAACATTACCATTCTGTACCGCGGGAGATTCTGAAAGAAAGAGTTAAGAAAGAAAATCAGGCAAGCGAGGGACAACAGACTCTTGACGGCGTGTTTCGAAGGACCAAGTACCAAGAGTTTTTGAGGGAGGAGGTGCTAAAAGCTGTGGCTGAATTTGTAGTGTGTGATGACCAGGTGAGCATTGGTATGAGATAAGCAAATACTATACTTACCTTGGTTACAGAGTCTAGCCGTGGTAAACAAAGCCCTGTTTCAGAATTGCTTAGTAGCGATGCGTCCTAAGACAATGTCTAATGACTTACCGTCCACTTACGACGTCACAACATATATTCACAACAGCTTCATCAAATGGATAGATTGTGTCAAGGATCGAGTTCAGGTAATCACTAATCACTTATGATTCAAGTATTTGCTCTATGCTAACCTCTTGATACCAGCGCGTAACCACTGGTCGGGTTTCGACTTCAATCGACCTGTGGTTGGTTAGCCAAACAAAGGCCTCGTTCATGGGTCTTACAGCACATTGGATTGAAGAAGACTTGAAATCCAGCAAACAGTGGGAGCTCCATGCCGAAGTCATCGCGTTCCACCCCATTGCAGGAAATCATTCAGGCGAAAACCTTGGTTGTTATTTCGTCAAGTTGTGCAAGCGAGCTGGAATCATCATGAGTAAAGGCTCAAAGATATGCAAACACATTCTCTACGTTCAAGCAAAGTTCTAACATAATTCTATTCAGCTTTTTTGTGTCACTGCGGACAATGCAACCAACAACGACACAACCTGTGACCATATCGGGTCGACCCTCCATTCTCACCAAGTTTACTCCTTCAATCCAGACCAACATTGCCTCCTGTGCTTAGCACACGTTCTCAACCTCGCCATCACTGCCTTTATGAGCGTCGTCACCCAGATTTCCCACGTTGAAACCACCACCGCCATCTGGGAGTTTGACCCAACTTTACCTGAAAACAATGTCCAAGGAGAACGTCTCGACATCATTGCTGCCATCCGAATGCTCGTCATCAAAATCCAGTCGTCTGGACAATGTGTGGCGTACTTTGAGCACCTCCAATGTGAGTGTGGGATAGACACTCCCCTCAAGATCCCGCTCCATAGTAATGTGCACTGGGGCACAGCGGATGGAATGCTTGCCCACTCTTATGCTCTACGAGTGGTATGTAGTACTCACATTAACAGATTTTTTTTACTTATATTCATTGAACAGCCAATCAATCTGTTCATCAAGTCTGCCAACAAACTCTTTGGCCCCATCAGCTCGATCAGGCGTTCTCACAAGCCCGTCAAGTACATTCCCTGGACATCATTCACCATCAGCACAGCGGATTGGGAGCACATTAACGACATGCAAATGATCATCTCCGACGCTAACGGTATTCAACATCTCTTCTCATCTGATGGTCATCCCTCCCTTTGGCTCGCAATCCCGGCATTCGAGGAACTCCTCAGCACGTGGGAGGAGAAGCTCTCCATTGGCAAGTATGCTGTGTATTGAAGCATGATAGAATGTGGCATCAACAAGTTGAAGAAGTACTACTACAAGTTTGACTCAAAAGATGTCTACATCCTCGCACTTGGTAAGGTATTTGACCTCGTGATACCGTATACTAACTAAACACGTCACAGTATTGCATCCTTACTATAAACTGACTTATATTGAGATGGCCTGGGGTGGCCCCAAAGAACAGAAAAAAGAAATCAAGGCGGGCAACCCATATGCCAGGGATTGGTGTGATGATGCATTGAAAGTTGTTGAAAGGACACTCGAGGAGTACTGGCGAGACACTCTGGACAACTTAGAGCCTGTGCATGCCAAGACTGTGACATGAGACCTGGTTACCTCCACACGGCGCGCTCTCGAGTCAGAATATGATCGCCACCATCAACAACTCCTCCAGCGGGCGACACATGAGAACAGCGGTGGGTGGAAGGAGGAATTACTTAAAAAATCCTTTATGGATATTCCTATAGCGCAGCCGAAGGTGCAAAAGAATAAGGGAGCAACTCTAGTAGAAAACTTACTAGGAACTTGAGTCGAAGTGTTGAAGCTAAGACAAGGTATCAATCACTAGAAGAGTGTGAAAGCGACCTGATATT
>JBBPOS010000780.1:0-10686 GCA_038091575.1 Leccinum subgranulosum
TAGATTCGTCAAGAGACATAGGTCCGCCCTCCATTATTTGTTCAATGCTTACGCCATCAAACCAGAGGATATCGAGCCGCTCACGCGCAATCAACCCCGGCCAATCATCAACCCGCCACATACTGGGGTAACATTTCGACGCAAATATCGAGTTGAGTGGCTTGCATAACACCCGAGTTATTACGGCGAGCCCGACTCGGGCCCGAGGTAAAATGTCGGCATGATATAGGGGGAGGCCCGAGATGAATAAACCCCGTGGGATGCGGATGGGCCCGCTTCATGGGAGTGATATGGGACCCATAGCAAGCGGATGGGCCCGCATTCCGAGAGTGATTTTGATACCGTAGTTTATGGACGGGCCCCTTTCCTGCAGATGAACCGAGACCCGAATTCTACATCAGCAAACCAGCCTTTTTTCAGGTGTGACCATTCCAGCCTTACCAGCTCAGCACAGATTATCCAGCACAGCACAGATTACCACAGGTGTGACAGATGGTGACATGTCACACATGTTTGACTAGGTGAGATCATGCTAGCCATGCCAGCTCAGCACAGATCATCCAGTCCAGCACAGATCATCCAGAGCCACCATCTCAGCACAGAAAATAAGGTACTACTAGCAGATACGAGACTGACTCAGATCAAATTTGAACCCTACGAAGGCATTGTCCAAAAATGGTTAATTCAATAGCAAACAATGTAGAGTAATTAATACAAATCTCTTTCGGATCTAACCGACCTGTTCCCGCAGGCACTGCTACATAATGTTCACGGCCTCACCAGCCCAGCCCCCCCTCCCCCAGGCAGCATTGTAATAATGAACATTCATTCAGCCTACAGCTGTCATGAAATAGTGGAACTTCGATCCCGACAGGACTTGGTTGCCGCAACTGAAACTTCACGTGAACATTCACTATACTAGCTGTGCGTAGTGCGCTATTACTACCTGAACGTTCAGTGAACGTTCAGCGTCTCCTGCTTAATTTGTTCGGTGCGCGCTGAACGTTCACCGCCTGCTGCTCGATTCGTCGAGCGCGCCCTGCTAGATCATAAGCTATTATTAGCCTGAATGTTCATTGAACATTCAGCGCCCCCTTCCCGATTTGTTTGGTGCGAGCACAGCATTATTAGCATGAACGTTCACCGCCTGCTGCTCAATTCGTCGAGCGCGCCCTGCCCGATTTGTTCACCGCGCGCACGGCATTAATAGTCTGAACGTTCACCGCCTGCTGCTCAATTCGTCGAGCGTGCCCTGCCCGATTTGTTCACCGCGCGCACGGCATTAATAGTCTGAACGTTCATCACCTGCTGCTCGATTCATCGAGCGCGCCGAGCTAGACCGTATGCTATTAGCTTGATTATTCGCACGCCCGTTTGCCCATTCACTTTCTTGTGACCGTGTGCTTGTCTTGTCGAATGCAAGCAGTAGTCGATTCAATGCATTCTGTTGAGGACATTGTCAAGCATGCAATACCGTGCAGTCAATATCACTTACGTACCTGGAACACACAGCGCGGTACCTCTTTGTGAATGTTCACTGAACGTTCAGCAGGTCCAGTGTCGCCTGCCAGTGATCTATCTGGATATTTAGTGAACATTCAAAGTACTCTCACTTACGTACCTGTTTTGTCGAGAATGCTGCGCACCGCCGTCGACATGAATGTTCATGGGAGATTGCCGCCAGCCCCGATCAACATGAATGTTCACTGAACGTTCAGCAGGTCCAGCGTCGCCTGATCTATTTGAATGTTTAGTGAACGTTCAAAGTATACTCTCACTTACGTACCTGTTTTTTCGAGCATGCTGCGCACCGCCGTCGACGTGAATGTTCACGGGAGTTTGCCGCCAGTCCCGATCGATCTGAATGTTCACTGAACGTTCAGCAGGTCCAGCGTCGCCTGATCTATTTGAATGTTTAGTGAACGTTCAAAGTACTCTCACTTACGTACCTGTTTGTTCGAGCATGCTGCGCATCGCCGTCGACGTGAATGTTCACGGGAGATTACCGCCAGCCCCGATTGACATGAATGTTCACTGAACGTTCAGCAGGTCCAGCGTCGCCTGATCTATTTGAATGTTTAGTGAACGTTCAAAGTACTCTCACTTACGTACCTGTTTTTTCGAGCATGCTGCGCACCGCCGTCGACGTGAATGTTCATGGGAGTTTGCCGCCAGTCCCGATCGATCTGAATGTTCAGCAAACGTTCAAGCGAGAAGCACGTACCTGTTTGTGAATGTTCACTGAAAGTTCAAAGTACTATCACTTACTACATACCCGTTTTGTCGAGCACGCTGTGTACCGCCGTCGACGTGAATGTTCATAGAAGTTCGGTAGGTCCAGTGTCTGTCCTGAATGTTCAGTAAATGTGCGGTGCAGCACGGTCGATCTGAATGTTCACTGAACATTGAGGCGTTGCATTTTCCTAAGTTCGAATTAATGATGAGTCATGTTTGTTTACCGGGCGCGTGATCACGTGGTGGCTGGCGTCACATGATGGCCAACAGGGCAAATTGGCTAAGTCCCGATGACTTTGTGTTTTGGCTGTACCGTACTCAAGTGGCCTTAGGTTTTTTTTTTGTGCGATATCTGCCAAGGAACCTTATATTTTAAAACTACTGGTATGAGTATTAGTATACTATGTTCAAGTTGCGCATGCACCAACATGACGCATTGACCAGAGGTGGAATTCCATGGGAAACATAGTAGCGTTGAGTGTCTAACGTCTACTAACATTGTAATGATCAAGTTAGTTCTGAATTTCAAGCTTGTTCACACTTGCGTCACCGGCGTGCATGAATCACCAAGAAAATGTACAGTCTATTTCAGTCACTTTCAAAACCGGTGTGAACTATGTACAAAGTAAACAACTTCATGGCGTGCACCAAGTTACTGTCGCCTTATACTCCGATTGCGTTTGCTTCATTAGCTCGTTTGGATGCGATGCGTAGTCGCTTGCCCCGCCCATTTCCCTCCGCATCCCCTGTCGAAGAGTCAGATTGTTCATTCACCCTCTTGTGCAACATTGAATGGGGGTAGTCTTTGTCTGCGTGGGCGTAACCTGTTGCTGACGAAGTTGAATTTTCAATTCCGGCAACCGGAGATGACGACGACGGTGCGGTATCGCCGGTACGAACGGTGTTGACATGTGCAATCGAGGCTGGAGTCTGCTGAGCCACAGTGGTATCACTGGTGTCTAGAGATTGTCCGATGCCTGGCAGGGAATGCACAACCTCGGGAGCACCTAGATTCGGGTTACCAGACCAATGAGGTTGAGGGAAATTGAACGAGAGTAGACCAGTGGATGGCAAACGACTCGGAGGCACGTGGAAACCAGGTGTGTTGCCAGTGGACTGGATCCAATTGTACATGTTCATGTTCTCTGGCAGAGGACGATACAATTCGTCGAAAGAAAATGGAGGGTCGGGTTTGAGGGTCCAAGCTGCCAATGGCTCGTTGCCACCAGAGACGACACCGTGACTGGTGGGACTGGACAACGATAGCCCACAGGAAGGGGGCGGAGTAGGTGAAGCTGATGGTCCATTGGCGACAGTGTTCGGTTCTGATGGGTCACCACCAGGCACAGCGAGTGGGTTAAACGGCGGGGTTGATGGTCCGAGCGGCGCCACTGGCAGTAAATGTTCACTGGCGATGGCGTTCAGTTCGCCAGCAGGAAGGGAAGGTGCTTCCGAGTCGTTCCGAGGCCGTGATGGTTGACTCGCCGCATTGTTGCCCAATGGCGCTGGCGTTACTGTACGTGAACCTTCATCACCTAGAGCTGGCATTGCGATGCGTGAACCTCCACTGGCGCCTGGAGCTGGTGTTGCGATGCGTGAACCTTCGGTAGTACCTGAGTATCCAATGAGACCCCGGGCCAGCGTATGAATGACAAGAGATTTTCCTTACCGTATATACGTTTAAGGAACTGGTGATAAGGACCCGTCACGCGCTCGTCAAAGTCGACATAGCAGTCGCCGAAGTTCCCGCCCGATGCATTTTCACCAAGGTGGATACTGTGGCATCGTTATTCGGATGAGAAATGACTCACATATCGAAAAAGAAACTCACCTTGCTGAACGCAATGCTCCCCCCATATCTGGATCAGGTCCTCCAAAGAGGACTGTGAAAGACCAGTCCGTACTTTCATGCAACTTCTGAAGGGCTTTGATGAGCAGTGTTGGAGTACGACGAATTGCACTGCCAGGGGCCACAATGTTAGTTTTAATTTACTAGTAACCAACGCTGAGTGGCTCACGTAGCAATCTCATCAGGCGTCGGCTTAGGCTTCAACTCTCCGTGATCTTTCTCCCAGTCCTCCTTGCGTCGTCTATACTCCTCCAAGACGCCCTCGGCTTTCTCCGGTTCGTCGTCTTGCATCCTTTGCCACGCTGCAATTGTCTCCCTTCGAATGACATCCACAGGTTTTTTATCGTCGTCTGTGTTTTGGCATGCTGCCTTTACCACATCACTGACGTGTGACTTATAGTACATCTTCGAGAAGACCTCGACGACAGCCAAGTGCCATCGCTCCTGCTTCTTGTCGGTCAATATGTCGGGCAACTTGCTCGAACCTTCCACAACTGGCTTCTTAGGCCGGGAGTGGACACGCATCCAGTTGGTGAGTTTCTGAAAATACGAAACAGATTAATGACACCGGACACTGGTATCATGAAAAAAATTACTGACGGTTTTCCGGTCCTGTATAGCGGTTGCGAGCTCCTCCTTTTGCTTCGGGGTAAGTGCGTCATCGTCCATTCCTGGAAACAAGCGTTCGCGCTCAGGCCATTGAGCAGCGAATGCCTCATAGAATGGGTTCCAAAACCCGGAGTAATTCCTCTTTGCCATAAGGGGTACATAGTGAGTTTGTTGGTAGTCTGTCAACCATACTTGCTGTTCTTTTGACGCCCAAGATACAGCTGGCATGTTGAAGAGGTGAGCAGGTAAAGATGGCGGCAGCATTTTTAGTGTTCAAGATGAGCGAGGATTATAAGCTGAAACCAAAAAGCACCGTGCTCGAGTCTTGGAATATTTCTTTACGTTATGACAGGACGGCGAGCCGGTTCGGCCAACAGGATGGGCAGGGAGGAATGTTACTATGTAAGGAGGATTTCTGTCATTTAATATAATCGGAAAGTCACTAACTTGCCTGGAAGTCAATCGGCACCGGCACCGGCAAGAGATTTATTCGTTAAATGTTACTACTCTGAGTATGACTCATCTACTGCCAGTGTATTGCAGGGTATCCATTGTAGCATGCACTTGGGTGCTCACACTTAGTTACTAGTAGATCACACCGTGCAAGAACTTGAAAATAGACACTAGACATTGATGATATTAAGTTCGGGATCGTGCATTTAGGCAAATTTGATTGGTCCATATGCTTCATTTACCCGATTTAGATTCACTTTACTACCGTCCTAGTATCGTCGAAGCACAACACAAAACATTGAATACAATATAGTTCAAACAACGGAGGACAACATCATGTTACAGGGACAGCAAGCGACAGTTGACATGTAAACTACTTGGTCAGGATTTCCAACCCACCGCGGTCAGCAGCATCTTCGATCCAACGGATGCCATCATCAACAGTCTGCGACTTCTGGTGTATCGCTCCTTTGATACGAATGACATAGTCACCCGCTTCAGTCCTATATTTTCTCAGTAAGCATTTCTTTCGGATATACTATAAAGAAACACACCAGCTGTCGAAGACACCAATCTTCGTTCCTTTAGCCACACAATAGAACGGTCCATGCGATGTTGTGTTGGGAGATGGAACATAGAATACTATATCACGGTAGATACGCTTCCAAGTGGTCCTCCCGCCGTCCACAGAAGATGGCGGAAGAAGCGTAGATTGCAGGGCCCGGGGTTTGGCCCGGGCTCGGACGGGGGACTGTGCTTGCTGTATCACGGTCACTGTAGCTTGGGGAGGGAAATTGGGAGACGGCTCAGACGGGTGGGAACTTGCTGTGCTTCTCGTAGTACCGATGCTTCGGGAGCGCGATGGCGACATAGTCAAACGCCGACCCCTAGCTTGCTCTTCAATGGCTGATAGCAAGCTACGACCATCACCGAGGTCGAAGCTTTCAAGCAGGCTAATGAGACGGGCTTCCAATAGGTCAGTAACTTGAAGATGAACGATCCCATTCCAGAAACCATCTCACCCAGCTGTACATCCGTTGTCTCATTCTTCTGACTGGCCCAGGACATTTCAGACTTTGGTGTTCTCGGAGACGACATATCTTGTCGATATCTTTGGAAACAAGGTAGGGCGACTGCGGAGTGAACGTTCAGCAGGTACGCTGAAACTTTATAGATGTATCCGAGTCCTTTGGACCCTCTTGGCCAACTTGAACACGTTATTACGCTGTACTAACCGCAAGCAGCCTGCTGGCAGGTTTACCTTTTCGGTAAGATCGTCCATTCCATCGGTGTTAAGGCTCTGATATGATCCCCCATCCCACAGCCTTAACATAATTTGCATCAATAAAGGCATTGGATCGTGTGTAATCTTATAAGTTATGGCATACTCCATTTGCCATTCGATGAGCCTTCAGGTATTCGGGCCAGGCAACCTTATCGGATAGCCTTGGCTGCCTTGCGGCATCCGTTTGAATTCAAGACTGCGCCGCCATTTGATATGTGGCCTCGGTGGTATTTCTTTTTAGTAAGTCATTGTCCATCTTTTATTTTTCTTCTCATGGGTGTGGAAGCGAACGAGAAATGAACTAGTTTCTATCCCTTCTGTGCCCCCCTCATCGACGAGTCAACCTGATGGCCAAAGCATCACGCAAGCACAATCGCAACGTCCGTTTCCGACCATTCGAACTGCCAACAAGCCATCAAGCGCATCATGTTGCTCACACCAACTACCGTGTTCATCACTCTGGTAGCATTTCCCTGCAAAATTCTGTGCTTGTATGCGAAGAAGCATCCGTTCCTGATATATGCAATGAATCGGCGTGTCTGATTGATGATTATGCCGAGGACTCGGATCCGAGCTTATTCCGTGACGACTCTTTTTTTACGTCTCAACAAGATAGCGGTCAACCGGAACAAGACGAGGATGTACAGACGCTTCCATTGCAACTCCCATCGACCCAGCGCAAGCGGTATACAAGTGTAAGTTATTCATAGTATCTGCTGCGGTGATCATGATCCTGACCCTTTTTGGAAGGACCGCCCTTTGCTCGCGTGGCTCGAGCATCGGGATATGTTTCTCGACGAATTTTTGCGACTGGAGGGCCGAGGGGGTGAACGGTCGTGCCGCTGGTGCGGCCAAACAGATTCTCTTTACAGATGCTCTGATTGTATCACACCAAATTTATTTTGTGGTCCGTGTACGGTCCTCAATCACCAGTTGAATCCATTACATACAATCTCGGTGAGGTTTTTTTTTTGCAGGCACGGAAATCACTGACGTTATGTGTACAGAAGTGGAACGGATTTCACTTTCAAGAAGATACACTTACAAATCTGGGGCTTCGTATTCAGCTCGGTCACAAGGCGAAAGAAGAGTGCTTGCTCCCTGTCCGAAAGGACAAGTTTGTCGTAATCGATACTAACGGCATCCATACCATAGCCCTGGATTTCTGCGGATGTGAGACGGCCCAAACTGCGGTCCGCCAATTGCTACGTCTTCGCTGGTTTCCTGCAACCGTTTCCGAACCCTCTACAGCGATAACTTTCCGTGCACTCGAGCACTACCAACTACTTTCCTTTGAGTCTAAGGTATCCGCGTATGAATTCTACCACTCGATCGCTCGCCGAACTGATAACACGGGACTGAGTGGCATCAAGGTCAGTGTTCAAATTCACATCAAACACTAAGAATCTTCTGATACATGTCTCAAACTAGGATCGTTATACACAGTTCCGACGTGTCGTTCACGAATGGCGTCACCTCAAGATGCTGAAGCGCACCGGGCGCCCATACGAAGGCTCAAGAGGTTCGATGACTGCACCAGGATCATGCGTTGTTGAATGTCCCGCATGTCCTCAACCTGGGCGGAATATGCCCCACGACCTGGCTCAGCTCGATCCAGATAAGCAGTACGTCATTTGTCAATTGACCTTTGTGTATTTGATTTGTATTATATATTACAGTTGGTTGTACGCTCAATTCGTATCCATCGACGCGGACTTCCGGATGAAGAGAAAGGACGTATCGAGTGATGAAGCGGATCCCGGCCTCAATGCCGGATGTGCTTATTTTGTTGAAGAGAAATCATACAAGACTTGGCTGAAGGGCCACAAAGGCGAAGTGCAGGAGGTGCGTGTAGCGAGCAGAATTAATGATATTGCTCAGGCTAATGACTGTTCAGAAAAGTGAATGCACCGGCCACTCGGCCGTGAACCTCGCTGATACAAAACCATCGCGAGGGCTTGCAGCGACCGGTATCGGAGCCGTCGATTGTGCTCGCCACGGTTTCAAATTGCCGAACGCTGTCGGCGATTTACAACTCGGGGAAAGGTGAGATGTCACCCACCACTGGCTTGATCCTAACAACTCTGCATTAGATACGTCAATATGGATTATCTTTTTTGCTCTGCTGTCTCCAACGTTTCGACCACAAAGATTTTTGTCTCGTACGACATCGCTTGCCAATGGCACAAAAAACTCTGGGCACGGATGAAAGGCATACCGGAGAGCATACGCATTGACCGTGCTACGCATGCTCTAGAGTTTGTCGTCCCAAAATTCCACCTAAATGCTCACAAGCTTTCGTGTCAGATTTCTTTTTCTCTCAATTTACTTCCTGGAGTCGGACGGACAGATGGCGAGGGGGTTGAACGCGGATGGGCCAATATAAACCCAGTCGCAAGTAGCACCAAGCAGATGGGACCAGGTACTCGGCGCGATACTCTCGACGACTATTTCGGTGATTGGAATTGGAAAAAATTGGTTGGATTGGGTATGTATCTTCATTCTCGTGTGTTCATGATTTTGACATCTGACATAGGTCAATTACTGTCGAAGAAAATGAAGGAAGCAACCAAGGAGTCCGCAGTACATCAAGTGGCACTGACCGAACTAGAAGCGAGCATCCCTGCTGAGCGCCTCTCAGTCTGGCGCACCGAAGTCACTGCTTGGGAAGCTGATCGAGATCAGCGTAATCCCTTCGAGCCACGCGTTGAGGGTACGTCAATTTCTCCTTGTCATTTAGTTCGCCGCTCAGTTCCGTCATTCAGGACTTACATCTGCCAAAGTTTCACTCCAACTTGCTCTGGCTGAGGCTGCCGAGATCGAAGCAGAGTCCACCAGCGCCCTACATTCTGATGTGTCCGCCAGTCAGCTAATCGTCTTGGGACTAGAGTTAGAAGAACAACAGTAAGTTCGTCTTAGTAGGCACAGATGCTCGTTTTAATAATATCGTCAGACGGAGGCTTGCGGTTGATGTATCTAAGCTCGGTTCGGATGCGACAGACGGTCAAAGTGCTAGGGTTCAACACAATCTCAACACGTTGCAACGGAAAATCAAGAACTGGCGCGCGATTCAGTTGTTGTATATGCCCGGCGTCGCACGGCTGGAAAAGAGCGAAGATGAACCAGCCGATATCACGTTGGTCAAGTTATTCTTGCCATCTCGAGTTCCGCCTGGCACTTTGATGGATAAGCGGTTGCATCAATATGAATTCAAGCTACGCTACGCTCAGGCTCAAGACACGCTCGAGGAGATCAGAAAGCTCCTTCGCCTGCGTTCTTATCTCACAACTCACAATCGAAGCAATGTTCGTGGACAGGGTGCAAATACGAGGGCACGCAACACGTTAAAGGGCATTTACGACAGAATCCGCAGATCATCTGCAAGATACCGAGCCGGCCGTGCCGCGGTGGGTTCACTGGCCGACACGTTAGGGTTTATTGGCTGGGAAAAGGTTTTCCGCGTTCTCAAAGATGAAGATTTGCGTGCGGGTGAGGATCCTTCCGCCTCGTTGTCGATCCCATCCGAAGGTCGGCGTCAACTTTCTTGGATATACACCGTGACTGGAGTATCGGACTCCGTTGATGCCGAGATGCAAGACTGTGAGTTAACTTAATTCATACGGACTCGGAGTTGAGCTGTTTGCGTTTGCAGCCCTCCACATTGAATGGTGTCGCTCCCGAGCGCGCTACATGAGGTGGTCGGAAGAGGTCTCTCTCCTGAGAGAGGAGATGCAACGGATCCTCAAATTTTTGGACTGGCATGCAAAGTGGTGGATATCTCGTGCAGAACAAGATATGTCGAAGGACTCTGAGGGCAACGAAGGGTTTCGTGCATACGCACATCGGCAAGCAGGGGTACAAACGGGACTTCGTGTGCATTTTCAAGGATTATGGGCTTCCCTAGGTAGCGAGAAAGAGAAACGCGATGTATTACTTTGAACCACAAACTACTACTACCGTATTTTCCAGTCGATCAGGAGCCCGTTGGATCGACAAGGTACAGAAAATAAGTTTAAATTACTCTATTTGATCAAGGCACAGAAGGTTGAAGGCTGGGGAATCGTATCGTCGAGAGTGAAGCTTGAAGGCGGAAGGCAACACCGTGGAAGGCTCAAGGGATTGGCGCGCCGGCATGTACTTATCGAGATAGCAAGTCTCGATTGTGTGCGCAGTACCCTTCTAGGGGGAACTAAGAGAACAGTGGGAGATACTCACTGTATAGTCTGAAGGTAACGAACAAGGTTGAAGGTAGTTG
>JBBPOS010000781.1:0-10651 GCA_038091575.1 Leccinum subgranulosum
TTTGATATGACCAAGATTCTTTGTGAGCATGTCGGCTGGATTGACAGCTCCTTCAACAAAGAATAGTTCAATCTTCTTTTCATGAATGAAATCCCTGATGGCATGCCAATGAATGTCAACATATTTGCTACATTTTTCAGTAACAGGGTTCGAGGCCATGAAGATGGATCCTTGGTTATCTCCACAGATGGGGATAGGTTTTAACTCATATCCTAATTCGGATATAAGTGATCAGATCCAGATCACCTGTTTGCTACAATCTGACAGGGCAACATATTCTGCTTCAGTAGAGAAGTGAGCTACTCTCTCTTGATGGCGTGATTGCCAACTGAAGATGCCATTTGCTAGTTTCAAAAACCAGCCTGTCTGGGATCGGTGTGTGATGGGATCTGATGCCCAATCTGAATTGGTGAATGCTATAAGACCAGCTTGTGAATCACCATCAAAAACAAGGGAGTAATGTCTAGTTCCAAGTAAATATCGGCATATATAAAGTGCACGATTGAGGTGTTCATGAGAAGGTCATGCTACATGTTTGGAGAGTGCAGTCACAGCATAGGCGATGTCAGGGCGTGTTCCGAGTGTTAGGTATAACAGGAGACTGATCACTTGTTGGAATTTTGACTTTAGTTCAATGTCGACTGGTCCATTGTAAGCAGGTGGATAATATCCCTGCGGGAGAGGTGTGGGTGCAGATCTGGCATTTGTCATGCCGAATTGTTCGAGTATTTTATCAAGATAAGCACATTGATCAATTAAGATTTTGCGGCCATCTCGTTTGATTCTCATATTGAGGAAGGCTTTAGCCTCCCCCAGGTCTCTGCATTCCCATTTGCGCATGAAAGTACCTTTAACCTTGTTGACTATGGCCTTTGTGGGGCCACAGAACATTGAGTCGTCCACATAAACAACAGCTACAACTATTGTTGTGCCTTTCTTCCTATAGAGGAATATTCCGGCATCAGATTTTAATCTTTCGAAGCCTAGTTCTTTCATGGACTCATTTATAGTTTCCCACCAGGCTAATCCTGCCTGTTTTAGGCCATATAGGGCATGCAATAAGCGGAGCACTTTATGCTCTTTGCCAGGAATTGTAAAGCCATGGGGTTGAGCTATGTAAATCTCTTCAGTGAGCTTGCCATATAGCTAGGCACTTCTAACATTGAGTGCTTCAATATGCCAGTTCTCTAGAGCGGCGAGTGCTAGCATTAAGCGCACTGTTTCGAATCGCACGACCAGTGAGAAAATATGGTCAAAGTCTATTCCTTTGACTTGGGAGAAGCCCTTTGCCACAAGGCGGGCTCGTTTGCAACCATCGGATTTTACATCAAAAACCAATCTGTTTGATATAACTTTCCTCCCCCTTGGGAGGTCCACTATTTCAAAGACATTGCGTTTCTTTAATATGTCAAGTTCGTTTTGACATGCAGTTTTCCACTCCTTTTGCTGATCAAGTAGGAGGGTTTCTATGTCTTTGAATGTCCATTCGCGTAGAGGCTTTTGTTCTGCAGTATACGCCTCTTGAGATATCGCCTTCGTCATAAGAAATGTGGCTAATCCTGCTCCCCCTTCACGACTTAGCCATTCCACTTCTGCTTCGCTGTCTGAGCTAGACGAGGCAGGAGGAGCGGGTGAATTGGGGAGATTGCCAGGCATTTGATGAGAAGGTCCTGGTTGGACCATGTCTCTCCATTGACTGGGACAATTTATGTCCTGTTCTACTGAGACTGGGTGTTGGTCATTACCATACACATTATCTGGCCTGTTTGGCATGCGACAAAGTCGTTCAGATTGTCTGGGAACTGCTGGGAGAAGAGGCGGACCAGGTGCTCTCTGTGTTTCTTTGGTGCAGGAGACATCGGAGTAGGAGGTCCAGGAGGTGGAGTTCGCGGAAGTGGAGGTGCATCAACAAAATGGCCGAGCCGAAAGGTTTATACAGACCATGATGGATAAATCAGAGGCAATGCGCCACGAGGCATACATCCCTGATAGTTGGTGGGAATTCTCAATCACACATGCAGTACACATATATAATTGTACACCAAAACGAAACAATAATTGGAAAACCCCTTATGAGTTGATCTATGGATTTGCCCCTAGTATCACACATCTCCGTATCTTCAGATATGCAGCATATGTCTTCATCCCTGCCGAAACTCGAAAGGACAAGCTCGCCCCTAAATCTGAGCTCATGGTGTACCTGGGTGTTGCCCCAGACAACGTGATCAAAGGAGTAAACTGCATATTTATGCAATCCCCCAACAATGTGATCTTCACATCACCACATGTGTTGTTTGATGAAACACGCTTCCCTAAATGTTCGAGCTCTAAAGCTCAACCGGCAGCCAAAAAGGCGCCTACAATGTCATCCTGTCCAGAGGACATTCACATCCCTGACGATCTCACTGATGACAATTTTGCACCATCCTCACCACATTAGCAAACAGGCACCTGGTTGTACAGATCTGTACAGGGTTACACAGACCCACAGACCCTACAGAAAAGTACCCACCAATGTAGACCTCCACAGACCTGTACAGAGTAGCCCTTATCTGTACAGACTCTACAGAGTACCTCTATCTCCACAGACCTGTACAGAGTATCCTGTACAGACTCTACAGTGTCCACAAGCTTACCATACAGACCTATACAGAGCTGTATAGACTAGACAGGATGAGGTGATTTCTACAGATCATTATCCAGATCTTGCTTCTCAAATCATATCAAAATTGTAAAATGTAATATATTATCCATACTACAATAGATACAGGTGTACTCTATTACTAGTGTATATACCAACACCAACTATATGTAATAACACTTACCAACAATGTCACACAGTCTAAAAGAAACAAGCAAGTCAGTAACTGAGTCACAAAACAGCAACACTAGACTTACTTACCATAACCATACCACCACACCAACCATAGGGCAAAGTCTATAGAGAAAAGTGGAGCTAAGTTAGTAACTGAATGAAGAAAGGGGTGAGGCACTTTCCAAATAAGCAACAGATAGTAGTATACAGTTGTGGATGATAAAGTGTAATAGAGTAGAAGTGTTGTCATGACCAGGCACACTAACCAGACATAACAAAGCAGGAATCCTAACCCCAACTAACCAAGGATGATGAATCCTAACCAGACACTAACCAAGAAGGACCAGGCACACTAACCAGGCATAACAAAGCAGGGATCCTAACCAGACACTAACTAAGCATGAAAAGGCACACTAACCAGACATAACCAGGCATGACTCTTAACCAGACACTAACCAAGCTTGTCCAGGCACACTAACCCCAACTAACAAAGCAGGAATCCTAACCAGATACTAACAAAGCATTTTTGAGGCACCCTAACCAGAACTAACAAGGCAGGAATCCTAACCAAGCACTAACCAAGCACTAACCAGATACTGACCAAGAATGTGGTTCGCAAATTTGTACCGTGGGAATTGTGCACTTAGGGCTGGCTGTATCGGAGGTAGTGTGGACGAATACGATTGATATGAATCATGGATCATATGATTTGGTGCAGAAACGACTGAGATATAACCATTTTAGTGTCAGATGTCATTTTCAAAGAAATTTTGATTAAGCATATGTGCTTATCGCATCCAAAGGTGTCCGATCCGCAGTTCGACACCACTGAATGGTATGTAGAGGGGCTGGATAGACCCAATCTCAGAATTAGATCGCCAAGATCAGACATGACACCGCTGAAATATAGCCATTTTGGAGATTTATGCTGATAAAACATAGATTAGCTTTTGTGCAGCCAGGAAGCGGTGGGAAAAAGCAGACAACATCAGGGATAATATATTCCAATCATGGAAATCTTTTCTTAGTCTGGGGTAAGCACAAAAAACATTGTTTAGTCTGGATTAGGAGGCAAACATTGGTTAGGACTGGTTAGGAGGCAACACAATGTTAGTCTGGGTTAGGAATTTTGGCAAATATATTAGTTAGGACTGGTTAGGAGGCAAAACAATGATAGGGGGGGTTAGGAATATTGGTGAAGACATTGGTTAGATCTGGTTAGGAGGCAAACAATATTAGGGGGAGTTAGGGATATTGGTGAAGACATTAGTTAGATTTGGTTAGGGGGCAAACAATGTTAGGGTGGGTTAGGGATATTGGTGAAGACATTAGTTAGATTTGGTTAGGAGGCAAAACAATGTTAGGGGGGGTTAGAGATATTGGTGAAGACATTGGTTAGAAGTGACATAGCCACATCTCTGTACAGTCCCATACAGTCTGTATTCTCTGTGTACCTTTGAAAAATATCAACAAATATTCTTAGACTTGATTACAAATAGAGTAATACACAGCCATTAGTATGTGCAGTCTGTACAGGATTTGTCTGTACATGTCTGTAGTCTCTGTAGAGTCTATTTAGTCTGTACAATGAATACTAATCAATTACTAATCACCATGCCAAAAAAGGTGACACAGCCACATGTCTGTACAGACTATACAGGTCTGTCAGTGCCTGTCAGTGCAAAGGTACTTTGTAGTCTCTATACAGCAAAAAGGTTGGTTTGCTGATGTTATCTTGCCAGCACTTGTTGGTGCACATAGAAGTATTGGTTTGTCTGTGCCAAATGCGACAGGAAACAACTTGCTCTGTACCCGATTGAGCTTTGGGACCGTGAACACGGCCGGTGCCCACTCGGGTAGCTTGGTTATAGGAACAAGCTCATCGTCACTGCCGACATGCTTCTTGGGAGCAGGGACGTGAATCTCCTCAAAGCCCTTCTGTGAATGCATGAAAGACCCCTCGGGATGCATTTTGTTCGACATCAAATACCCCTTTTGACTGAATGCCATGCTCTTGAGGTCAACGGTCGCCTTTGGTTGGACTGTAGAATCCAGTAAAAGCCTCAGAATCCACCCAACACCCTTCTCCCACATGGCTACTTCCACATTCACCCCTTCATCTGCATCGCTTCACATCAACTTGATACACCAGACTATGATGTCCCTGTTCTTCAAAAACTTTGTAATGACGTGGAAACTCTGGTACTCGAACAGTTCCATCAGTTGGTTCTTGCAGTCACGCAAGCTCGATTCTGAAGTGAGGATGGAGAGCACTGAGGCGGCTTTGTCCGCAGCGGTGACCAGGTCAGAAGAGACTTCAGATATCTGGCACTGTACCCAGAAGCCATTGGTGGTGTGTGGAGAAACGACATCCTTGTCTGATTTAGCTTTTCCTGATTGAGAGGTGGTGGAATACCCACCGATGATGAGTTTGTTGGCACCGGTGTCCTCCTCTCTTTCACCTTCTCCCTTTGCTTCCTCGTCATCTTCATCCTCTTTGTCGGACTTGTCACGGATTTCATAGCCATCTTCCACAGGCTCTTTTTGCTCTTCCTCATCAAAGACGACTGCAACACTCAGGCTAGTGACCCATATGCTCGACAGACTAGAGGAACGAAGGTGTTATGACGAAGAACAGCGAGAGTAGGGTACTTACAGGTCTACACCCAACAATCCTTGCCAACTCCAATAGCATCAAAGCTTTTGCCGTTGAGAGTGCGCCTCTCTTGCAGTATACGCACAGCATACAAATTGATCAGCTTCTTGGATGGCAGTGGCGAGCCCCCCAGCCTTTCCATCCCTTTTTAACCGCCACTACTCTCTTCTTCCGCTGAGGTGGAGGTGATGAAGTCATGACGGTGGTTCTTGTGGCATGCGAATCATCAACGGGAGTCCTTGGAGGATGCTGGAGGATGTTCGGGATGTCAAAGACCAGTCGGACGGGCCTGGGGTGGACCTCAAGGAGGAAGCCATAAGTGGAGGCGTGATGAACACTGATCCTTGCATCATGGCAATATGTATTGTGGGGCGATGGCTCGTTCCACAAGCACACCAAAAGAAGGAGGGCTGTATGATGGGGGCTGATGGACTGGATGGGTGCCCGTGGCGGCATCATTAATATGAATCAGTGAATGCTCTAAGTTTCACCTTCCCATGACTTTCGGAGACACTTGTTGGCAACTTGAAGCAGGATCAAACCAAGGTGATGATTGTACTATTACTACTCATTCGATACTGCATAAAAAAAATCTTTGTCAAAGTATTTATTTAAGTAAAAGAACTGCAAGGCGTGGTTACTGTTCACAGCAGTCAAATGGACATCAGCAACGGGTCCAAAATGAGGAACAACATGCGCATAAGATTGTATCTGATCTAATGGAAATACTTGGGAAATCGGTGAATTATCCGCATGAACTGCACGTTTAAGCACATGCAATCTGGTCAAATGTTCAATGGTTCAGGCAACTTAGAAACAATGTCAAACCGGCGCACATACACAAGCACACGCTCCATCCAAGAAGCTCATTCAGCATGAGATCTTTGGGGAGCAATTGGAGCCATGATGAGATGAACTTCAACTATCGCTTGACCTTCGATAGGATGTCAAATCATAATCACCTGAGTCATGCAGGAACATACCAGTTAAACCACTCGAAGGTCATTGAGAATCTTTGGCTACATTGAGAATACAAGCGTCATACCAGCCATATTTCCATGATTGATTCGGTGGATGGGCGTGGATAATGAATGAAGAGGCAGTTTCACTCGGATCATGATAGGTCCTCTGCTGAAGACGCACTTTGTGCCAAACCTGAAGTTCCATGAATGGAAGCTCAACATTTGCAGGTACATGCCTCCGGCCATAGAAGCCATGGTGGAGGTCTTGATTTTCTGAGACAAAGTAGTCCCCCATGGCTTCACGGAGATCCAGAAGATTGAACATCTTTGTGACGGCCTCAATTGTGGAGCGACACATTGAGGGATGACGGTTGAGATGCAGTCCTGTCAAACTGGCGACGATTGTACGACAAGGAGTAAGGGTGGATTCTTTTTCCAGCTTTCTAACAATCTCGAAAAAATTTGATGATTGTCGATTCAATGACCACATGTCAGCAAGGACTTGAGATGCCATGTTGTTAATATTATCCTCTGCATCATTGTCATCTGAGTCCACCTGGTTGTTTGCATTGTCCACTGACTTGCATTTCCTGGCCAATTCTAACTCACAGAGTGAAACAGCAGTATTAAACATGCGGCACTTTTTGACTCGATCGAGATGGCGGCATATCTGCGAATCATAGTTCTGGTTATTCATCGTCTTGGCTGGATCCTTGATTACTTCAATGTGGGCATGCTCTGTTGTATCTGCCGACCATTGCACTAGGGAGCCCACCTGCTCGATGCTCAGAACCACTCTTTGGAATGTACCAGTTTTCTAATATCTGTTTGCTTTTCATGCCACGACGAAGGCCACCATTGATGATGGCCTGTTTGTGGGCATGAAATTCAGCCAACACAGCTCGGATTTTATCGCGCATGATTGACGTTATGGCCAGCGCTTGAGACCAGTAACAGAATTCCATTAGAGCGTGAATGGCGATGATGACATTTGGATTAGCAGCGCCTAGTAGCCAAACCGTAAGTCAGAGCCAAGAATATGATGCAAGAATAGTCGCACTTACCAGCAATGACAACAATGATATAGCGTTGAATATCTCACTGAGCACAACCGGTAACCTGCTTGAGTTTAGTGATTCCTTCATGGAAATGGTGGAGACCCGTGATCGGTGGGAAAACTGAGAAGCAAAAGTCGAGCTCTTCATTGCCGAGTGCTTGTTTGCACCACCAAACATTGTGATCCCAAAATTCACGATGCCAATAGTGTAGAGGTTCGGGTGTAAGGAACTGAGACGGTTCAGCAAGAGGCCAGTCACGCCAGAAGGGCTTAGCGATGCCATTCAGGTGAAACTTCTCACATGTGGCAAAGTACTCTTCAACATTATTCGGATCACACTCTATCGACTTGAGTTGGTCAAGAGTTGTCGAAGCGGTGCGTGGTAAGTGCCTTTCTGGGTCCCCAAAATCATTGCGCTGAGCCATTGTCACCGAAGAGGTGAGGCCATGCATGCACGCAACCATGCAGGCTTCAGGGGTGTCGAGGATATAGGATATGATTGGAGTATAGGAGAGCCGCAGATTACCCACTGGGTCTGACATCATTCGGCCAATGCGTGCCACCACTTTGAGAGGTTCGAGGATGATGTCGAGGCAGTGGTGGATTAGGCGAGCTTCAAGGATGGAACGTATCCTCGAGATGGGATGCAGGTACTGAGGAATTGGTAACAATGCTAGGAGAAGAAACGCATGCGACGATGCCTTGTTTCTTATGCTCATCTTGATATTTGCAATGCTGATCAAGAGCGGATGGGCAGCTTGGCCACCACACATGTTTGTGATGTGCATTTTGTCAGAAGAAAGGATAATCCCGCACACTGTTGTGCCTGGGACGGGGATCTCTGCCTAGAACAGTTTATCAACACATGGATTGTATACAATTCACAATCACATCTCTTCTTACCTGCAGATTCCAGGCGCCTTCACTGCTCATCCACTTGGTGAAAACCCTCACAATCTTCTCAGCTGTGGTAAAGAGCCGGAATGGTGAGAAGTCCATTTTCCCGTTGAACAAGGGGTGGTTGAACAATGACTCGATGCAGTCGAGAGCATCACAAAAGTATAACTCCACTGGTCATTTGGTTGGGTAGGCATCGTTTGGAGGAATGATTCGGAAGTTCCATTGAGGTACAGATGGAAGTGATTCGCATCGCGCATGTAGCTTGCCTGCCGTGCGGAATGAGATTGGAAGCGTCTTTGTCTAAGAACCTATTAGTAAAAATAACTTCATGTTTTTTTGAACTCACCGTGGTGAATGACAAGAATTCGTCAATAGCATGCATACTGAGTGACGAAGTCAGGAGGAAGTTGGCCAACTCCCAGTCGGCCATACTCACAAATGGATAATATAAATCCAGCTTGCGTTGTGCTGAGAACAGATCCATGTTGAATCGCATCAGAAATGTCTGACCAGCATGAGGCTGGATCTCCCCTGCACCGTCGAAAAGGAATACGGCCCGACCACATGCATCAAAGTAGTATGCTGGACGTTCAAGTTCATTAGTTGCACCACGAGTCCGATCGGCCCCTTGCTGATCCATGCCAATAAAATCATCATCCATAGCCCAATCTGTATCAACAGCATTGGGAAGTTCCGTATTCTGCAGAAGTTGTGGAATCTGATCGGCAGCAGCTTGTCCAAGCACAGATCCGACAGGAACCTCTAGGTTGGGAGCATCATCATTGTTACAAGCCGACCGTGGTTGCCTGACATGGGCTGTAACACCCTTGTTGTTGGGGAACCATTTTTGACACCTGGGACAGTGAGGCATCCCAGGGTGGAACGAGGGCACAGGAACAAGGAAAAACAAAAATGTCATGCCATCTTTTTTTCTGCTAGGTGCACGTGCAAGGCGGTAATTTATGTAAAGATACTTCAATCAGTAACAAACAAACCACCTATGCCAAGTAAGCAAATGAACTGCTTCTCAAAACCTCTCTTCCTTTCCTCCTGCAATGTCAACTACCCAGCAAGTTGTTGCGCCCGTGTCAAACTGCTCAAATCATGCTTCTGACCGGAAGATGTCATTGGAGCTCTCTGTCAAAACTGTTCCTGGAACGCCTGGTGAAGATTCTCCAGTATCTCTGCAAGGCTCAACATCATTTGGATGGGCCAAACTGATCAACAGTCCAGTTATTGCTCGAACTCCATTGCCCCTCATAGGAACCCTGTCAGCCGTTGGTGCCATTTGTGTGCAAAAGTTGCTCTCAAATTTTTTGGGCATGAACGTGCCTTCACCTCTCCGAGCCACTATTTCAAGCCTCTCGTCGACCACAAGGACATTTTCAGGGCTCCCAAGCTCAGACGATGATCTCGGGGTATGTTGTTGCAGTCAATTTAATAATCATACTAATCTTGTTCAGTCTGAGGCACCTGGCACGTTGAATGACGGCAATGACAATGACAACGACGCTGACGCTGCGGAGTTCGCTCAGAAAGAGGCAAGTCTGCTTGTGGAGGTTGCCAGAGCTCAGCGTGTCATTTGTCGGTTGGAGTTGGAACTCCATGAGGCCAGGCTAAATAAGCATCAAATTCTCAGACAGGTACATACTTGTCAAGCTGTGGAGGCCCAGAGGAAGCTGGAGGTTGTGGAATTCGATCTCGGATATGCACACAACTCCATGCGTAAGAACGGAATTGGCATGGACAATTATCTGCCAAACCGCAAGCGCCGCTGCATGAACTCCGGAGGACTCAACTTCGTGAATAGTATGTATTAAGCTCAATTTGATACAAGCGTACTCCTCACCATCCCTCCCTTAGGCTCCGGGTCTCCGGAAGTTTGATAGTACTATTTTGGTCTGACAGACTGCTCTTTTTGTCCCATTCTGTTGATTGTTGTACATGTTCATGCATAGGTGTGTGAATCATCAGCAAACTAACTTTCACACTTCCAGCTTCCCAGTAACTCCAGACTTCCAGTCCAGCATTTCCAGAGTCCCAGACAATTCCAGACCTCCAGCAATTTATATCATACATACAAAGCAACCAAGTATAGCTAACCAAAACATCACCAAACAACTGCAACTATGCCAAATACAATTCAACAAGCCAAATACAACACAACAAATCAAATACAACACAACTAACCAAATATAACACAACAACACAACTAACCAAATACAACACAACTAATCAATGACCAGGCACACTAACCAGAA
>JBBPOS010000782.1:0-10606 GCA_038091575.1 Leccinum subgranulosum
GATATTCGTGATCGATACGAGTAAGTCCTCCCCAAGGAAGAAATCCGATAGCTTGAATTCGGAACCCGAATGACGATCGCAACACCAGCGAGTATAGTACTGTAGAGCTACGACATGACAGTGGTTAGTAGATCAACTTACTATCGGCTATGCAAGTTCCGATACTACCTGAAGAAGTGTCGTCATTGAGGAGATTCTGTTGCAGATTGGATAAGTCGAATCATCGCAAGTCCTGTTCGCTCTCGTTCGGATGAAGGATGTGGTTCATCCGGGTCATCTTCAGCATCGACATCGCAATCTTTGAGTTTGAGTTTGTATAGATGTTGTATGCCTCGTCAACAAACACAAGAGATATTCGTTTCTTAAAGGCTCGGTCCGGTGAAGCATGCGCGGAGAGTATCTATCTTGTTATTGTGCGAGAGTGATGTTATGTAGTCATTAGGGAGTCGGTTTTAGATCTCTTGAAGTACGTGTAACTGTAGTTCGTCTATGGTGTGGATGAGGACGGCCTGAGCAACGGAGGAAGAAGGGGCGCATTGATAGCTTTATTTTGATTTTGATTTTCATCGCCAATAATCATGCATTTTTTCATTGGCTGAAAATGGCCTGACTGTGCGAATCCGCGCTCCCTGCCAAACTCGAACCAATTTTACCAGACCGTCTATCGACGGTTTGCCTCTCAACGCGGCAACCTCATAGACGGGCTGGTCACCAGACTATGTGACGAGGGTAACGAATCTGATTGCCACTGACGGCGCCGACAAGAATCCTCTGTAATATCTCGCCGGAATCGAAATCGTCTCATCTGGTGAATATCAAAGATAACAGGCCTCAGTGTCGCTGACGAGTATCAAACTCGGGGGAGATGGAAAGGCAAACTTTGTGATATGCGGCACCATCAAGAACTCTACTCTCGGTGAGTCTAAATATACATAATATCCTAATTCCTCAGAGTCAAGGTACGTTTCTCAAACTCTATCATAGTACCTGTTTTGATGACCTGAATGTATCAGTTTGATTGTTGTCCGGTTAGTTCCTAGTTCCTAACCATCCCGACATTTATTTAGTACTAAGTCGGGCGCCCGGCGCACGCATGGCACTTGATGGTATTTGTGCTCCTCCACATTTGCTACCCAATGTTCTTCAAGGTTATCATAACCATCGCCGTCACAGTGGCTGTTTTCATATTGTCTGCCCAAACACCTAATCCTGGAGGTAAAAGTGATGGTATAGTCATACCGCTCACGAAACACTCTGATACCGACGCGTGCAAATTTCATACTCCATCACATAACGCGTAAATCGACCTGTGATGTCCTCAGGCATCGTTTTTCCTCACACGTTTTTAGCAGGATCATTCATGGGCCAACTAGCATGGATGGTTCCGATAGGAACGAGGGAACGGCCCATCCTTCTGCTGTGAAACGGGCCGGGTCCGGAGTTGGTATCGATTTGACAAAATACGTGAATGGAATATGGTATGGGACTATTTCGATCGGCCCTCCTCCCAAGTCCTTCACTGGTAAGTTTTTTTTTCCTTGCACCCGTGACACCCACCCACTCTCGTCGCCACCTAGTCCAGATCAGCACCGGTTTTAGGTGAGTTTTTTTCTCAGTACCATCCACTCTCTCATCTTACTCGACCCAGCGGTCTCGTTGTTCCAGCCTCAACCGGTGATCAGAACTGCAGAAGCCACTCTGACCTCTGGGATCCGACATCATCGTCCGACATCATCACCAACACGGACCTCCATGAAGTTTTTGCAATAGTATTTGCAGATGGTAGGATGGTCAGTGGTAAACAATACACGGACAATGTAACCATTGTTGGTCTTACCGTATGTGTTTATTGTTCGCGAACATCTTCACTTCCGACCGATGGATAGGCAGACATTCAGACCATCGGTGCCGAACAATATACTCTTCAGACATGGGAGCATCTGAGTTTGCTCCAGATGGTATATTGGGATTGGCTTTCCCGTCTTTCTCAGATTTTCATGCCCAGAGCCCTCTGTTTCACACGCTCTTCAAAGAAGGAAAGCTGTCTCAATCAGTGTTTTCACTCAAACTCACCTCTTCTGGAGGCGAGCTGTATGTCGGTGGAATGAACGAGGCGCTTTACCTTCCGAGTACCCTCGTCTATACCCCTGTAACAGATCCGGTGAGCGCAAGCACCAGACGGTAATAGATGCACACTTAGATTGCCCTTTTAGGTAAGGATATGACGGTTGGGTATTAGCAGACAAGGCTGATTTAGCGGTGTGCTGTTGTGAAGGGCACACGAGCATGCGGTTTTCCCACTTCATGAAGGGAAATCAAGGGGGATATATTTGTAGGAGGTGGTAGAGCATGGGTGCGAGCGAGACGTTGATCTTGGGGGTACGATGAGAGGGGAAGGGTGAACGTTAGACGATCCGTTGTCAAAATAGGGAGCTTGAAGATCGCGAGGTTGTACAATTTGTGACTGAGGGGTGAGAGGACGGTCGTCATTGGGAGGATCTAAATTCAAGATTTGTGAGGGTAGAGATATGGGGAAGTGAGAATGCATACGATATGTATCAGACGGACAACGGGTGGCGATGGAAGCGTTCCCTGGAGTCTGAGTTGCTTGAACTGGAACTTGTCTTCTTGGTGAGCTCGAAGTTGATACTGGCACCGAGCAGATGGGCCTTGCAAGCATCTCGTTCTGCGGATGATGCGTTCGAGTTTCTTGAGGAGCTGGCTGTAACCACTGCGCTACTTCTCGATGAGCTTCCAGAGCTGGGTGTTCTGAGTTTCGTTCGGAGACTCTGGGCCTGGTCAATGATGATTTGGGTATTTTCACGCTGGGGAGGGAGCGGAATATGAGCGTCGTCGTGTTCGTCCGTCTCGTTATCCTCGTTATCCTCGTTATTTCGTTGTCTTTGTCGTCTCAGTGCTCTTATCCTGGTCGTTGTCACGTTGTCAGATCGTGGTGGTACTACGCGCCGGTGCTGTCGTCGCTTCTGTATGAGAGAGGGAAAGAGCAACTTGAAGGGAGTTGACGATGTCAGAGAGAGAGAGCGGTGCCTCTATTTGAAATTGAATACAGTCGGTCCGAGATTCAGCCGGACTTCCATCCCGCGAGCGACGACGACGACGATAATACTCTATGCGACATGACGACGGCAACTGGCGACGTGACCGTGACGACAACGCGACGTCGAAACGACACGACCAGAACGTCGAACGTGACCCAAAACTGACTCAAGGCTTGTTTCTGCAACCGTGCTGAGTCTCTGATTCAGTGCAATTCCCTCCCCACAGCCTCTCAGTGAAGCTCCTCCTCCCACCTGCCTTCTCCCAACAATGTGACCATCTTGTAGAGGTTGTTGCCAACACGCCCGCTTCAAGTGGTCACTCCCCATGCCAACTCCGGGCTGTTAAGTGAGTGGTAGCTCACCTAAATGACCCTGGACGGGCAGTGGTCGGGGTAGCGGTAGCCCCTGATGTCAGAGCCTTCGCCAGCTCGAAACCACGCATCCCATCCCCTTGCTCGTTTGTGCATGTAGTGTCAACACGGTCCTAGGTTCTCCCTGACATGAAAATGTGACAACTAACTTGTTTCCGCAACGAAATGCTAACATGGCCGAAAATACACAGTGACTGATCGAAAGCAAGGTGTAGATAGTACGACTAACTCGCCGCCATTCTAATCACCCGCTCCATCTTGCACTGGAGGCAAACTTGGTGACAAGCACCATCAAGAGTTACAATGCTGTCGGTTGAATCCGTCTTGTGAGTCTAGACTATTTCGCGAAACTCTTCATCCATACCTGTTTCGATGCTAGATCCGAATGTACTTCATCAATTTGATTGTTATCCGGTTAGTTCCTAGACGTGGTGCCATCCCGACACTTATTTAAGTCAGGCGCACATACTTGATGGTATTTGTTCTCCTCCACATTTACTACCTGATATTCTTCAAGGTGATCACAACCGTTGCCGTCACAGTACCTCTTTTCGTTCTGGCCGCCCCTAGGAGGGGAAGTGATGTTATAGTCATAACACTCATGAAACGCTCTCATACCGACGCGCGCAAATTTCATACTACATCACATAACGCGTAAATCAACCTCTGATATCCTCAGGCATCGTTTTTGCTTAGACGTTTTTAGCGAGATCATCCGTGAGCCAAGTGGGATGGATGGTTCCAAAACGAACACGGGAACACCGCATGATCATCCTTCTGCTGTAAAACGGGACGGGTCCGGAGCTGGTGTTGTTTTGACAAACTACCTGGATGAAATATGGTATGGGACCATTTCGATTGGCACTCCTCCCCAGTCCTTCACTGGTAAGTTGTTCCGTGCATTTGTGACACCCATTCACTCTAGTCGTCACCTCAGTCCAGCTCAACACCGCTTCTAGGCAAGTGGTTTCTGTCAGTACCATGCACTGCCTCGTCTTATTCCCCCAAGCGATCTCTTTGTTCCAGCCTCAACCGGTGATGAGAACTCCAGAAGCCACCCTAACCTCTGGGATCCCGCCGCATCGTCCCACGTCACCACCTTGGACCTCAATACAGATTTTGCGATAGTATTCGAAGATGGTAGGATTGCACGTGGTAAACAATACACGGACAATGTGACCATTGCTGGTTTTACCGTATGTTTTTTTTACTCTTTGCGTCCATCATCACTTCTGACCGATGAATAGGCAGACGTTCAGACCATCGGTGCCGCAACAACATACTCCTCAGATTTGGGAGCAGCTGAGTTTGCTGCAGATGGTATATTGGGATTAGCTTTCCCGCCTTTCTCGTATTTTCATGGTGAGAGCCCTCTGTTTCACACGCTTTACAATGAAGGAAAGCTGTCTCAACCAGTGTTTTCACTCAAGCTCACTTCTTTCGGAGGCGAGCTGTACGTCGGTGGAACGAACGAGGCCCTTTACGTTCATAGCACCCTCGTCTTTACCCCTGTAACAATGCCGGTGAGCGCAAATTCCAGGCGGTATGGATGTATATGTACTTAAATTTCCCTTTCAGGTTCTCTGGGAGCTAAAGATAGATAACATTAAAGTCAACGGACAAATAGTTCTGACAGATGTAGCCGCCATCATCGATACCGGTGCCAGCTTCATTATTGGTGATCCTCAGCGAGTTTTGGCCCTGCACCAGGCGGCTGACGGGGTGCCATACAAGGGGAGTGGTTATTACACCTGTGAGTTTTAATCGATCTTGGTACTTTTCATTGACTCCCTGTAGTCCCATGCAAGTTTTTTCCCTCCGTGATTTTTACCATTGGTGGACAGCCGTTGTTGGTCCCTGCCCTTAACCAAGGACGGGTTATGCGTGGCTCGCCCAATTGTTTTAGCGCAATTGCGTCCGTGCAAAAGTCTGGTGAGATTCCTCTGATTAGCATTTCCTCTTCCCATGCTGACCGGTGAACCCGACTAGCATTCTGGTCGATCGGGACCATCTTCCTCCAGGAGTTCTATACCGTGTTTGATTTCAACAGCGAGTCACCACGAATCGGATTGGCAAAGCTTACGCCGGTTTCAAGAGATATATACTAGCAGTCTCATTGTAGAGTTACGACCTGCCACCATCCTGTATCATCATACTCGACATCCTTAAGCTCGTCCTCTTCCGACCAGGGTCGCAATTGTGTGACCCGAAGCATGCTCTCGCTGCGACGTGCTTCCTATCGTCCGTTGACACATGTTGAAGACTGAATGTGAATTGTGGGGTTGAATCAGACAGGGGTTAGGTCAGCAAACCTCTAGGAGCGAAGCTCATCCCACTCACCTCACCTCCGAGTTGCATATAATCAACTTCTTCGGCGACGAGGACACCTCGCTGTAGGAGAGCATGCACTCGTTAGTTGCGGAGTAAAGCCCTGGTTCGATGCGTTCGTCAGTGCCCGCGACGCTAGCAAGGTGGGGTGAGAGCAAGATGAGTATGTACTAGTCGTCGTCCTACTCAACCTGCAATGCTCATTTTCCCCCTGGTATACCTATGACGAAAGAGAAATTTTCAGAGCTTGAGTTGTCTCTCTTACACCTCCATCAAGACGTCGAGACACCGGAGACTCGTCTCATGCCTTCCCGTCATCCAGCGGTCCTCGACCAAGTCTGCCTTTTTCTACCCCTTGTTGATCATTACTGACCTCCATGTGCAGGCCCAGGTGATGAGACCAAACATCTCGCACATGCTACCTGTTTTACCATAATCCTTCCTCAACACGTTCCCCAGAGATGTTAACTCGTGGGTCGAGTCCATACATGCGGTCACACACAAGACTTGTCTTCTGTAAGAAACCAATCTCTGTCGGAGCTGGTAAAGAGCCTTGGAGGGTAGCGAGGCTCAATGGTGGTCGTGAGTATGGTCGAGTTCTACAGCGACCTGTTCTCCCTGACGTAGAAATGTGACAACTAACTTGCTTCCGCAACAAAACGCTAACAGAGCCGAAAATTGGCACTGATCGAAAGCAAGGTGTAAATGGCACCACCAACTTACCGCTCTTTTACCATCGCTCGCTCCGCCTTGCACTGGAGGCAAACTTGGTGACATGCACCATCACGAGTTCTCTTGGTTACATCCTACTCGTGAGTTTACTAGACTCTTTCGTAAAACTCCTCACTCATACCTGTTTCAATGATCCGAATGTACTTCATCATTTGATTGCTATCCGGTTAGTTCCTAGACGTGATGCCATACCGACATTTATTTAAGTTAGGCGCACGTACTTGATGGACTCGTGCTCTTCCACATCCACTACCCAATGCTATTCAAGGTGATCACAACCATTGCAATCACAGTTCCGGTTTTCGTTCTGGCCACCCAAATACCTGATCCTTGGGGGGGAAGTGATGGTATAGCTATACCACTCACGAAACGCTCTCATACCGACGCGCGCGAATTGCATACTACATCGCATAACACGTAAATCGACCTAGCATGTCAGCAGGCATCGTCTTTGCTTATACTTGTGTTAGCAAGATCATCCGTGGGCCAAGTGGCATGGATGACTCCGAAAGGAACACGGGAACGCCCCATCCTTCTGCTGTGAAACGGGCCGGAGCCGCCGGAGCCGGTGTTGATTTGACAAACTACCATTATGAAATGTGGTATGGGACCATTTCGATTGGCACTCCTCCCCAGTACTTCACTGGTAAGGTTTTCCGTGCATTTCATGACACCCATTCACTCTAGTCACCACCTCAGTTCAGCTCAACACCGCTTCTAGGTATGTGATTTCTGTCAGTACCATCCACGGTCGTCTTATTCGACCCAGTGATCTCTTTGTTCCAACCTCAACTGGTGATGAGAACTGTAGAAGCCACCCTAACCTCTGGGATCCCCTATTGTCCCAAATCACCAACTTCGACCTCAATAGTAATTTTGTGCAAGTATTTTCAGGTGGTAGGATTGCCAGTGGTCGCGAATACAGGGACAATGTAACCATTGCTGGTTTTACCGTATGTTTGATGTTTGTATTCTTTGCGAGCATCATCACTTCTGACCGATAAATAGGCAGACATTCAGACCATCGGTGCCGCAACAACATACTCTTCAGATCTGGGAGCTGCTGAGTTTGCTGCAGATGGTTTATTGGGATTAGCTTTTCCATCTTTGTCGGCATTTTATGACCAAAGCCCTCTGTTGCACACACTCTTCGATGAAGGAAAGCTGTCTCAACCAGTGTTTTCACTCAAGCTCACCGATTCCGGAGGCGAGCTGTACGTCGGTGGAACGAACGAGGCGCTTTACATCCATAACACCCTCGTCTTTACCCCTGTAATAAATACGGTGAGCGCAAATGCCAGGCGGTATAGATTCATACTAAGATTTCCCTTTCAGGTTTTCTGGGAGCTGAAGATAGATAACATTAAAGTCAACGGAGAAATGGTTTTGACGGATATAACCGCAGTCATCGACACTGGTGCCCACTTCATTATTGGTGATCCGGAGCGACTTTTGGCCTTGCACAAGGTGGCTGCCGGGGGGTCATACAGGGGCAGGAGGGCTTACACTGATGAATACAAGGGTTATTACACCTGTGAGTTTCGATCAATTTTGGTACTTTTGATTGACTCCGAGTCCTTGTAGTCCCATGCAGGTCTTTTCCCTCCCTGACTTTTACCATTGGTGGAAGGTCGTTTTCAATGCCTGCTATGGCCCTCAACCTGGGACAGGTTGTGGATAGGGGGCGAAATTGCTTTAGTGGATTTTCGGCCGTGGAACAGGATCCGAGTGAGATTCTGCCGATCAGCATTTCCTCTTCCCACGCTGACCGATGAACCCAACTTCTAAGAATTCTGGTTACTCGGGACCATTTTCCTTCAACGGTTCTACACTGTATTTGATTTCAACAGCGAGTCACCACGAGTCGGATTCGCACAGCTTACTACGCGGAATTGGAGGTAATACGCTATACCAAGCAAGGTAGATATGTCATACATGCCAATGTTTTTTCACGAGAGGTCTGTGTAGACAAGAATAAGTAGGTAATTACTGTAAAAGCAGTAACGATCGAGTGTGTAGTAACTTGAAAGGATATCAATATCTTACCTCATCGATTGAATTCCAACAGTCTGATTGTCCGCCGCTCTACCATTCATTGAGCTCGTCCTCTTCCGAAGAGGGTCACAAATGTGTGACCCCAAGTATGAATAACAAAATGTCACCTCGCAGTCCCTACAAAATATCTCCTAGCTGCGCAGTCCCCGCAAATCTTGGCTAGTAGTAAACAATCATTGGTACCACATACGAACTCAAAATCTTCCTCATCGTGTACCGGAAGGCGGCAACAACTGCGGCGGAAATGGAAACGATGTGCGTTCAACCTCTGCCGTGAACGCCTACACCAGTAGCAGTAGAAATCATATATCAAAGCACTGTAATAACCACAATAGTGTTATACATAAATGTGCTAGTGAGTTACTGGGGGGATCCTCCATCTGATTGATATATCACAGTGATACATCGACCATGCTGGTATGTACATTTGACTCACTGATCAGGGGGTTGAGTGATATATTACTTATACTTGTTGTTGCTGCCAGATATAGTACAGGGACACTTGATATATTACATCAACTGTGCTGATGCTGGTTCTGTGAAGGAGACCGGGGAACAGAGGTGCTGGTAATCAGTCGTAACATAAGCGTGTGGAGCAAATGGAATGCGAGTGCACCAGGCAAGCTCACAGTGGGCGGGCCACAAGGAGGAGTCCATCCAGTCCATTGTATAACACTCAGTTGCGCTGATGATGATGGGATCGCCTAGGTTTAGACAATTCTCCACTTCAAATAGGACCACGTCTGTGCAATACTGCAGGTGGGGGACCCAGTGAAAAGGGTTGGGAGCTATCTCGCTCAGATCATACAGCATCTTGAGAGTTAGTGCCATTTGTATTAGGGGTCGAAGAAGGTGTTGGTGGTGTTTGGAATGGAGGTGGTACAGGAATAGCGGGAGTGGGAGGAAGCGGAGTGATGGATGAGGTGGAAGGAGCTGTTAGGTTCCTTAGGATGAGGAGGTCATCCTCGTGAATGCAGTCAGCTAGTCCTAAAGATTTGAGGGTCTCTAAGACAGGTCCGAGGGCTTGGTCTAGCTCATCGTTTGTAGAAATGACAGGAGAAATTACTGGTTCTTGTTCAAGGACAGCTAAAGCTCCATCCCAGGGTGTTTCTACCAAAGGCCAATCTGTAAGCCCTACATTTTCAGAGGGCTATGGATCCCAGCAATTAAGTAACACTACGGGATAGGTCTCTGCTTCTATAGGAGCAGGAGGTCTTGGAGCTGAGTTATCAGTTCCGGAAGAGGTAGTTGGCTGGAGGGTAGTGGGACGAATTAGTCCTGTTTGAGGATGTGGGGAATCTCAAATAGAATGGGTCTGTTGATGACGAGTGGGTCTGTACTGCCTGAAAGACTGTGCAGAGGATCTAGTTGATTCTCTTGTGACATGAGTGAACTGATCACCGGTGTAAAGGAAGTGAGGAAGAATGAAGTTGCACCTGTGGCAACAAGATCCTGAGTGGTTTGGAGTTCGGCAAGTAGGACAGTTGAGGAAAAGGTCATCATTGATGACTCCTCGAAGAACACAATTAGGTCGTCTAGATAGACGACGGTGCCAAGGGATGACTGGAGATTGATTTGATCGATTCTGAAAGGACTGAGAGGACGAGGAGGATGAGGGAGAATGGATGGGTTCCTAGATGGGAAGATGGGGGTAGATTGTCCAAGGACTCTGCGCCTACCAGGTGGAACGTAGGTCTCTCAAGGTCTAGAGACATTCGAGGAAAGGGACTCGTCAGTACTGGAAGGTACAGGATGGAAATGTTCCAATTCAGAAATTTGATGACTCATAGCGAGCCACTCAGAGCACGTGACATGAGCAGGCATCGACACAGGTGATAAGCACGAGTGTTCATATAAACGACAAAATGCTCTGTGTCAAGGTGGGGCGAATAACCTTTAGAAGTTATACAACTTCTAAGTGTGCAGCCGAGGGAATATAGGTTTGAAGAACCTTCCAAGAGGAATATAAAGGGATATCTCTAGTAGAAACTTACTAGGAATAGAGAGTAGCTTGCTATGAAATAACTTGAGAGAGTTGAAGTAGTTGTGATGAGTGTAAGG
>JBBPOS010000783.1:0-10520 GCA_038091575.1 Leccinum subgranulosum
GATGATCCAAGACCGTTACTTACTAAGTACATGGTACGCCGAGGGTATCGAGGCGTGATCGATAAGATAAGTGAACTATTGAGCAACATCCAAGAGCTTCTAGCCAGGTTGACGATATTCTTCGTTTCATTATCATGAATACCAATGTTGTCCAAGAGTTGTGGAAGGGAGTAACTGTCGGCACAATAGGCGGGTAGTCCAACAGACGGCAACAAATGATGTGGCTCACGAAAGCAATGCGGAACCATTCCGCTGGGAACATAGACCAAGGAATGTTGTGATGAGAATGCGCTTTTGCATTCCTGGTGTTGAAAAAATATCTTTTCTGTTCACCCGGGCAGTCTTCTAGTACGCTTCAAGTGTCTTCTCGATCTAAGCATGCTCTGCCTTAACAAACTCGGAATTTTCATCGCTCTCTGCATGATATTTGACAAGAATATCCAGTACTTCATTGCTCCTTCCCTTAGATATCAGCCAACGAGGAGACTCTGGGGTGAACCAGATAAATGAAACCTGAAGCAGGCCAGGAACTATTTGCAGGAATGACGGGATTCTCCACCCCCAATAATTGCTCATGGAAAAGGTCCCGAGGGTCACGGCAGCAGCAAGTATAGAACCTAGGGTAAATTAGCCTAAAAACCCCTCACAGTTAGGGATGATCTCAATTTACCGACATAGTAAGCAGCATTGAAAATGCCACCTACAACAGTTCGCTCCTTGGGATGTGAGAGTTCTGCATAATTTACATAACGAACGGATCGGCGAGCTAAAATCACATCGACATACCTCCAATTAAAGTAGAGGCAACTACCACACAGAAAACAATGGAGAACCCAAGGATGAAACGAGCAATGACGAACATTGTGACTAACCAATTCACGTCATGAAAGGCATCCAAGAGGTTCGAGAGATGTCACCAACTTACAATTCAAAGCGGATCCTTGAAGAATACCACCAATCACGGAGACTATACCTCCAAGAAATATTGGATACCGTCTGCCGAACCTGTACGCGACGAAGGGGGTGAACGGAATAGCAACGACGCAACCCAAGGAATACATTGAAACCATGAGACCCAATGACGTGGAATGATGCTGATTATAATCTGTGATTCGAGTCAAACCATAGTCTACGGCATAAATGACGGATACTCCCTCACATTCGAGCCAAGAGGGAACAGCCTGGAGGCCGTTTACATGGACGAGTCGTAACTATTTCTTCATGAGCAATTTATGTTCGAACACAAGAATGTAAGTACTTGCCCAGATGTCATCTCGACTCGGATACAAGCCAGAAACATCGAAAGATATGAGAGTTGAAGGTTGGGTTTTCTATGCCAGTGAACCTTACCTCGCTGGGCGAGCCGAGACACGATGTCGTGATTATTTTCTAGTGGAAGATAGATCCGTGAGACAATCTGCGACATTGTTTGGATACGGCAAGGGCAAGTAGCAACTTAGAAACGCGCAAGTAAGTTGAGTGCTGGAAACTAACCTGATGGTCGTGTCATTTGATTCCCAATGAAGAAATGTCGCCACATAACTTACTATACGCCCGACCTTCATTTAGTCCAAGATGAAAGCCCAACTTGACCTTGACCGCCTTAAAAAGCAAGTTTTGAGTTCTGGAAAACAATGACCCTCAGGGCTTGCCCTGATTCCACTCGCATTCAAAGAAAGATGGTCTCTGCAATTTCTCGACGGACAATGTTGACCTTCCTTCACCCGTCTTGTCCAGGCTAGTCATTGTGAATAAAAGTGAGGGAAACGCTAGGTGGCTGTGTAATGACTAATCTACCTGTAAAGAAGATATCGAGATACCCTCTGCTCGTGTCATCAACCCGGACAGACCGTCCTGGCAGAATATCACGAGCTCCCACTCTCTGACCGGTGGGTCATCCCACCGAACATGCGCCATATACTCGTGCAGCGTGTCCCTGGAATTCTCAGACCACGTAAGCGGTTCTCGGTCGACAAGATGACGCTCGAGAACAAGCGCATTTTCGAGTCTAGGAATGGGGGAGTGTCCGAGCCCAGCGCACAAGAGGCCCGTATTCGTGAAGGTCGGAGAGGTTTTCAAGGGAGCGCCAGATTGCGGGAGTCGACGCTGCCGGTGCGGTACCGTTGAGGTGGCGGGGTGTCTTCAGACATGGCTGGACTTCCTGCACGATGTGGTGAGTGCAAGAGTCGGCACGATCTGTGGCGTACGTGGGTCAAGCACTGATGCTGCCGTCATCTGAGTCATCGTCCCTCCCCTTCACCGTGAAGGAGAAGGACGGTTTTGGGAGTACGAGCGACGTGAAAATGGACACAGACGTGGCGATGGCGGTACAGGCGGTCGATCTTGAAAGCGTCCATCTGTACCTCGACATTTTACGATTGAGAAGGAGGAAGGAAGGGCCTCTTCGTTGCAGAGCAACCCCTTGGTGAACGTCAAATGCCAGCCATCTCGTGCGTTTCTTTTCTTTTCTTTTCTCTTTCTTCTTGATAATAAGCTGCAAGCATCGATCACTTGGAAGTTGTAATAGCCCTCCCCTCTCATGTACATTGAATGCATGGAATGGAACGGACATACTGTGCATTCGTCACAGGAGAGCCGATGAACGTACCCTGAGTCGAAGTTGACATATCTGGGAGGACCAACATTTCTGTCTCTTCTACCAGAGGTTCCGCAAACAGTTTTGAGGGTATTGATCAGACTAGCGACACCCAGGCCCTTCACAACCTGTCCCCCAAATTTACTATGATCTCCGTTTTGCTCCGCATTCTTTTTTCCGGACCCTCGGGCTTCACCACCAACATTCAATCATTATCAGTTTCACCTATGCATCATTCGTTTTGTTCTTATCCCTGATATCCGTATATATCGACATTCTTCCATTAAAAAGGTTTGTGGGTGGACGTCATTATTCCACTCCTCTACAATGCGATTCATTACCATAACGATATTTGCAGTCACCAGCAGCCTGGTTTCTCTCGCCATTGCGAAACCTATACCAAACTGGGAGGCGGGTGGCATCACCATACCGCTCACCAGACACCCTTCGTCTCCGAGCTTCAACGAAAGCATTGATCTAGATACAATGTCATCTCATGCTATATCAGTCAGGGAGTACGTGCAATGAGCCGTTATATCTCGTCTGCTCAGCCTTGTTTTTATAGGAATATTCGTCGTGGCCTCGACAATTATGAGATGAACACGGAAACGATGCATCCTTTCTCTGTGAAACGGAGCGAGTCCGGACTCGGAAGGCGGGGCGTTATCCTCCCGTTGAGTTATCAACATAGCAGTTGGATAGCTGAGATTTCGATTGGCACTCCTCCCAAGACCTTAAACGGTACGTTCTCCTTGTATCATTCTGATATTTATTTGTTTACCCTGATCTACGTCACAGTCGAAATATGCACTGCTTCAGCGTAGGTGCTTTCTTTCAGTTCATAAAATTGTTTTTGTTCAGGTCAACGCAGTGATATGTGGGTGCTGCAGACTGGCTGTCGTGGAATTTCAGGAGATCACAACTTCTGGAATCCTCGTTTATCCCAGTCTGCTAAGAAGCAGCGCCAGTCATTTGAGTTCACATATCGAGATGGATCCATCGCCCAAGGTGATCTATATACTGATAATGTAACCATCGGTGGATTCACTGTATGTTTTGTATCGCTTATGACCGTGACCATTGAATTCTGACGCAAAGCTAGGCAAACCCTCAAACCTTTGGTTCTACAACACAGATCACATCCGACATACAGGGCAGTGCATATACCGCAGACGGTTTACTGGGATTGGCCTTCCGATCCGTCTCGGAGATTGGTGTTGATCCGCTGTTTGCATCGCTTGTCAGCCAAGGGAGCCTAAGCAATCCGATATTCAAGTTCTCATTGAAACTCACTTCTTCTGGGGCCGAGATGTACGTCAGTGGAGCAAACAGTGAGCAGTACAATGGTAACATCGCTTATACACCCATAACGGCGAATCCTGTGAGTTAAAATGGTAGATGAGAGTGGATGTTGCTGACATTTGCATTCATATAGCCGGGGTTATGGCAGGTGTCCATGGACGATGTTCGTGTCAATGGTGATAGAATTCTCGAAAATGTACCTGCCGTTATCGATACTGGTGCAAACTTCATCATCGGGGATCGGGAACGGGTTTCGGAGTTGTACAGACGGCTTGGCGGTACCCTCGTAGAACATGCAGGCTTTGGTTACTATTACCGTGAGTTCTGATTGCGTTTGGTACCTTTTTTTTTTTCATCAACAGCCTGTAGTGCCGTGCAACTCTTTCCCGACAGTGAGCTTCACCTTTGGTGGCAAGACGTTTCAAATCACTCCCGGAGCTCTCAAACTTGGTCAAGTTGCGGAAGGTTCTCCGAACTGTTTTACCACCATTGTTTCCGACCAGTCGTCTGGCACGCAAGGTAGGATTTCGTATCTTATCGCTCCCTGAACCCCCTCTGGCGGCGCTCGATGTATTCGTTCTGACTATATTCCTAGAATTTTGGATCATCGGGATGCCTTTCCTGCAGAGCGTATACACCGTGTTCGAATACAGTAATTTACAGGTCGGGTTTGCTGACCTTGCTTGAATTATGGTTAATGTTCCTGGTGCATTGTACATTGAAGAATTTCATTTATTTATTTGGAGATTTTATGGGTACACACGTTGGAGGGTCGCCATTCCAGGGCTGTAATCATACACAAAAACCTTCCTCAAACCCAATACTTCAGGTGGGTCTCAGACTTAGCACTTCGTTCATAATCATATTAACGTCGGGAACGTGGCATGTGCAAGCAGTACAAACGATCACTGAATTTTGCCCCCGGTGTAAAACATACGCCGCCTGAACGGCCCTCTCGGCAAGCGCCTCGAAAGTTGACGCCACAGCTGTCTGTTTCCACACCCGGCCAAAATAGGTGCCCAACCAACAATTAATGTCCGTCCGTGGCACGCAACGCATAGGTGACTCCGGGTCACTCTCCCGTGGTCCAGTCACAACGTTGCGCTGACCGCAGCAGCAACCATCGTGGAAGAACTAGTACGATGCATGTCGCGCGATAGAAATTTCTATCGGACGCATGGTCCGTACTCCGTATACCATGCATCCGCGCCAGCCTCCGAGTAAATGTAAGCATCGCCATTGTGCGGCTGCATCGCTGCAATCTGCGACTCGAGGGGCGAAAACCTGCATGTCCATCGTAATATTGTGAACATGAGTGACAAGGCCCAGGGGTGATGTGTTCAGTTGCTCAGTTACTCCGTCACATGTTTGCTCATTTGTTCACTGGCGGGGATTGGCCGTGTGAAGGAATTTGAGCGGCAACTACATACCATACCGATCGAGCGTAAAAATCTTACTGCTTCGAGGCTGTTCACCCTGATCTTGATTGATTGGCGTGCCATAGGGATGTGGGGGCGAGGGCAGTGGGCAGTGGGATATGCATACGTACTAACGCAGAGCGGAACACGGCGCTCAGAGTGATCGATCGATTCGCATCAACCATACTATAGATAATCATCAATCGTTACTAATAGCTTACTTGTGCGGCGGCCGTGCCCCGTCACGGTGCCTGATGGACCTACCCTCCCGGAGTCGAGACGCGAGCGCAGACAGTGACGGCCTGAGGGCGACCTCAGACTTAATGGCGCGGGGAGTTAGGCCGTCGCACCCTGGCTGACCTGGTACCTATATTACCTTTTCCTACCGGACACTCCTCGAGTCCCTACCTTGCCGAGCGGCAACCCTATCGTCAGACGACCCAGGGCCCAAGGCCCGATCACCGTAGCTGAACTGCCTCAGGCTGGCGACTGCGAGTTAGTAATGCATACTACTGAGTGGATGAGTACCAGGCTAAGCGGCCAGTATGTAGTATTGGTATCATGTAGAAGGGGACGAGTGCACTGTGTCATATTCGAGTCGCATCGGCATGGACTACTAGCTAGACTCATCAGGATTCAGGATTCAGGATTATCTATAAATCCTAAACACCGTCACCTGCCACTGTGGGAAGTGAATTGCATGATGATCATTGCATTTTTTGCTGCAAACTGAATTTTCAGCAACAATGTCACTGACTCGGCCATACACAGTTTTCAGTGAATCACTAAACACTGAGAAATCATTACAAAATACTAACAACGAATCCAATGATCTGAATCATGCACGATTTCAATGAATCCTCATTATTACGAAAGCATTGAAAATTTAGGCAAGAGCACGGGTACGGGTACGAGTAGCCAATTTAGCTACCCATACCCGCCCCTCATCTTACCCGTACCCGTGTGTTGACCCGTCGCTCAGACATTCGTTGTCGCGTCTTCGTCGTCGTGACCATTGTCGCGTTGTCGTTGTCGCGTTGTCCTCGACTCGAGTCGTTCGCGTCCTCGTCAATGTCGTCCCCGTCGCATCACCCGTTTGCAAGAGGGGAGTGACGACGAGCGAGGGCGTGCAGGAGCGACTGCACAACGCGCACGATTGTGTGCGCTGTGTGGTCGCTTCTGTTCCCATCCCTATCATGTCGTCGTCGCGACAGTTGTTGCGTCGTCGTCTCCGTCCCCGTTCGCGTTGTGGCCCTTGTCGCGTCGTCGATGCCGGACGTCGTTGTTGTCTCTGTCTCCGTTCGCGTCGTCGACGCCGTGTCTTGGTCGGCGGGTTGCGTTGTGGTCGGTGTTGTCGTCAATTGTCGTCGTCGTCGCATCGTCGTCCGTGTTGTCAGTCGGCGTTGCGTCGTCGTCTGCACGGCGCCGCGACTGCGTTGTGGTCGATGTCGTCGTTGCATCGTCGCGTCCTCGTCCTCGTCTCCGTCCCGTCCCGTCGTCGTGTCATGGCATACCATCGCGCCGCGGTACCACGTCACGTCGTTCGTCGTTGCGCCGTGCGTCATTGAGGGTGAGGATGGTGAGGATGAGGATGAGGACGACGGTTACTCACCATCGTTGGGTCCGTCTCCGTCCCGTCCCGTCATCGTCTCCGTGTCATTGCGGTGTCGTGGTTGGCGGGTCGCGGTCGGCTGCACTTCCTGGCCAGACGGGGTGGTGAGTGCCATCCTTCGGGTCGAAGTCAGCCCAACTGCAGAGTGTGACATGAAGTAATCTACGGCAGGCTCATACAGCGCGTCTCGTGCTGACCGAGTTAGCCAAGGTGACAACAATGAACATCATACACACTGACCTATGAACCAACTTGTCCCGCTCGGCAAGACTGACGGGACTGAGCACAAACAACGCTGCCCGTCAATCTAATGCAACTTGGCTTTGGATAAATATTCGCGTGTCCAACGATGTCGATGAATTGTCTGAACGACACGGTGAACTGAGGTGATGGATACAAGTAATGGCGTGAGCTTGTGGTCACAACACTGAGCGAAAATTTCCTGATCAGCACGTGATCCAGGGGAACCATCTAAACTGGGAAGGGGACTCTGCGTGGGAATAAAGTCAGCCTCGCTGGTTCTCTCCAAACAACACCATGATCGCCACCGCCCGCCATGGAAACCGCCAGGTGCTCCAGGGCGTTCACCACCCTATGGATACAATATACAACAGGCTATACGGCTGGCGGACGACAAGCGACGCGTCTATAACGCAATTTGTGTACGCATCGTTATTGATTATCGCTAGTAGCAGCTCACTCACCAGCTTGCCCATAAACACCTTGACCAAGAAGACAATCCGACAGCAAGATCAACACCTGGTTCAACTGGTGCTCGCATTGGTAAGGCGTGATCAATTCTGAGAGTATGTGTCAACTTTCATGGTCCCACAGGCTCAAAAAACCAATTTAATCAATGATACTCTGAAACCGTACTCAAGACTCTCGCCAGCCTTTCCCAGAGGGATGTTGACAAACTTGAAGAGGATGAAGATCAACTGGATGGTGACGTATCAGAGCCTCATGGTGATATTGAATCCGACAACGAGCAGCGCCCTCAGTCGTGAGGACATGATTGCTGACATGCAGGACCGCCGTCAGGCATCCGCACGTCATGGACGTAATATGGACAGGCAAGTGGACGCACCTAGTACCTCCTCCAAGCAGCACCAGACGCGTGTGCCCAACTTCGGTACAGACGGGCAGGCGGACGAGCCTACTAGTACCGAGACCTCCAAGCAACGCAAGGCCCGTGTACCGAATCCCACTCTTCAAAGACGCGATACGGACGGGCAGGCAGACGAGCCTAGTACCCCCTCCAAGCAACGCAAGACCCGTGTACCGACTCGGAATCCCACTCATCAAGTACGTGATACAGACGGGCATAGACTCGCTTCAAGCCAGAAGCAGAGTGCGAGCAGACGCAGCTTCCGAACACGAGCACGAGCATCCTAGGCGACCACAGGACACGTCAAAGACTTCTCGACCTTCCCGACTCACGCTCGTTTCCAAACGTGACAACATCGCACCACGTCTCCGACACCTCCACATACTATTAGTACATTTCCTTCCTTAGTCTAGATTTGTTACTATTTGTAAATTGACCATGTACAATGATAATACACTTGTTTTTCATTGAATTCTGCCCGGGTTATGAACAATTAAAACCAGACAAACAGTCACTGAATATATGTTACAATGAATACTGAGCCATCAGTGATTCGCAAGCTGGTATTAAGGTCATAAATCACTGAGAAAAGTCAATGAAACTCATCTAGCAAATTGCGCAAATCATTGTTTTCGTGCAGCAATGATGTTCATTGTCAACACACTCATTTCCAATGAGATCATGCATGTATGTCGCGCAAAAATACAATGACCGTTCATTGCATTATTTCCCACAGTGCTGCCCTATCGAACGGCCGCCATACCGGTCGATGCAGTACTGTAATAGGCGGATCGCAACCTTCTGACCAAACATGATGATGAATATGCGCAGGTGGTAACCCCCGCCCGAAACCCCAGCTGATCAGAGGGTTCGTTTGTAGTTACTTAGTTACTAGGGAAACTTAATACAACTTGAAGTAAACTAACTCCTACGTAAAATTACTAGTCTGAACGGAGAATAGGTTCCCCATTGATCGACCCATCATGCCATCCATGATATCGAAAGACTGATCTGGGAACGTTCGCGATCATGCTACTCCGAGGTGGATCAAAAGGCCGGGCTTCGAGCGACTCGAAGCCCTCAGCAAGTCTGTTGAACCTGCGCAGGGCCAAGTAATGCGTGCTGCGTGTAGTCATATTCTTATGATGACGCTTAGTAGACAGACAAGTGCACGCCGCGACTCGGAGTACGCGCATGTGGCATATGAATAGCAAATCCCTACCCAGTCAACCCAGAGCGAGACATCGCTTGCCCAGTCGAACGGCTGTGACACCAGACGACGGTAATGGCAAAAGGTTTCAAACCCCTATAACCGATTCTTCCGTTGACGTAGGCGTAGCAAGACGGGCGCTCCGATGAGTTCGTCGTACCTGTGAGTCGGCCGATTGTGCGAAATCAATAATACCCATTATTGATAGATAAATTACATCGGGCGATTCGGACTAAGCTACTAGTACCCGCTCGAGCTCTTCGCAAGTTATCCTCATCCCAATGACGCTGAATGTGTCAGCGAACAATCAGTGCATGGGCGCTATCCGTTAACGGGGATGATCCAACAAAGTCTACTTAATCTACCCCTGGCCGGGCCCATTATTTCCGTGATCACTCATTGTATTATCAATATTTGATTGATATGACGATACGGTGATGCGATCACAAGCATTCTTGGCCGAGTTATTACATTGTCACAAATCCCGTTAATCCGCGGGACGTCTATCGCCGACTGATACCCACCGACTAATATAGCTCGTAGGCAAGGGAAACACGAGGCCGAGGTCGGGTACCTATCATATTAACAGTCCAGGCACTCTTTGCCTCACTCATCCATTAGTCTTCAAGGATACGCCGCGCGGCGAGTAGTATACGGTGTGAGAATAAGAAAACCAACCGAGTTGGCCAAACTCTGTGCCCCATAAAAAACCAATAAAAAAAGGAAACGGAAAGGAAAGAAGGGAGTGGTCCATTCCCTACAGACAACACAAACCGAAAAATCAATCCATGACCCACCACCTGACCGCCTGACAAGACCCGATCTCGGGGTGCAACAATACAGTTGAGAGCCAGTGCTGCAGCCGTCGTCGTCGATCGTCCAGAAACGCCGGTCGGTAGCGTGAAAGGGGTGATTTGGGAGGGAGTTCGGGGATAAAGTGTTGCAGGTGCGGCTGCAGGCAGGTGGATGTGAATCGCGAAGATAACAGCCAAAATGATCGGAGCACGTACGGGCAGACTACGCCGAAGCGCTTGGTGAAGCTCAACAAAGGCACTGTATCGCTTATGTGCGTGAATCGTCGTACTCTGCAACTTCGTGTGGGTATTGGGTGATAAAGTGCAGAGAGAGAACCACCAACTTCTTTCGTTCGTATCACACAATCATACACTATCCGCCGTTTGATGTTCATCCAATTCCGGAAGAAGAACGTGAGAGGACGCACCAACGTACGCACCGCCCGGCTTGTCCCCGACGTTGGTCCACCCATTGATCTG
>JBBPOS010000784.1:0-10502 GCA_038091575.1 Leccinum subgranulosum
TTGCCGCGTCGACGTCTTCGACGCAGTCCGCTGACAGTGCGGACGAGTTCTGGTGGAGGATGAGTGAGGGGAAAAGGAAGGGAGGGGCGTATGCACGCGTGCCACCCACCCTCGTCGCGTCGCGTCGTTGTCGCACCGACAGTTGGAGTTGCGCCCTCGCCGTCACGCCATCATCTTCGATGGAGTCTGCTGGCGGTATTGGCGAGGTCTGGCGGAGGGTGAGGAAGAGACAGAGGAAGGGAGGGACGTACGCACGCACGCCACCCACCCTCGTCACATCGTCGTCGCGTGTCAGTCGGCGTCACGGTTGCGCCCTCGTCGTGTCGTCGTCGTCGCGTTGTTGTACCTTCAAGTGCGTGTCGTCACATTCGTCGACGTCTGCCACCGTGCGGATGAGGATGAGGGCGAGGGCGATGCCAGTGCGCAAGTGTGAGTGCATCAGGTGAGACCGAGCGGTTGGAGATCGTGGGAAGCGCGCACCTGCTGGTGGCGATACGGGCGGATGTGGGTACTAGTACAGAAGGACGGGCATGGGTGATATATCGGGTGATGTATCAGTAGGTTGTGAACGTAGAACGGATGTACTTACAAGGGTGATATACCAGCCTGGACCGTGACCGTGACCGTGACCGTGCCAGCGTGGCATTCCGGTACAGAAGCATGGTGATGTATCAGTGAGTAGTGAATGTAGACCGGACGTACTTACAAGAGTAATATATCAGCCTGAGGACAGTACTGGGAGTGGTGCATAGCAAGCACAAGTGATATATCAGAAGCAGAAGCTAGGCCAGTATCAGTGGGCTACAAACACAAGTTAGTACAAGGGTGATATATCATAATATCACTGTATATTGTGTGCAGTGGTGCATACTGAGTATGAGTGATATATCAGGATGATAACGGTGTTCTGGTATGGAACATTGGGTGATATATCAGTGGACTGTGGGATAGAAAACAGATACCTACTACAAGGGTGATATATCAGTGGGTGATGTATCAGCGGACCAGTGCGATCATTCAAAACAGATACTTACAAGGGTGATATATCAGTGGGTGATGTATCAGTGGACCAGTGCAATCATTCAAAACAGATACTTACAAGGGTGATATATCAGTGGTGATGTATCAGTGGGCCAATGGTATCATACAAAACAGATACTTACAAGGGTGATATATCAGTGGTGATGTATCACTGGGCCAATGATAGCATACAAAATAGATACTATCATACTTACAAGGGTGATATATCAGTGAGTGATGTATCAGTGGGCCAATGGTATCATATAAAACAGATACTTACAAGGGTGATATATCAGTGGGTGATGTATCAGTGGACCAGTGGTATCATATAAAAGTTAATAAAACAGATACTTACAAGGGTGATATATCAGTGGGTGATGTATCAGTGGGCCAATGGTATCATACAAAACAGATACTTACAAGGATGATATATCAGTGGTGATATATCAGTGGACTAGTGGGATCATATAAAACAGATACTTACAAGGGTGATATATCAGTGGGTGATGTATCAGTGGGCCAGTGGGATCATATAAAACAGATACTTACTACAAGGGTGATATATCAGTGGGTAATGTATCAGTGGGCCAATGGTATCATACAAAACAGATACTTACAAGGGTGATATATCAGTGGGTGATGTATCAGTGGGCCAATGGCATCATACAAAACAGATACTTACAAGGTTGATATATCAGTGGGTGATGTATCAGTGGGCCAGTGGGACCATACAAAACAGACTTACAAGGGTGATATATCAGTGGAGGATCCCTGCCAGGTATTAGCACAATCATGTATTCTATTTTTTAGCTAATTAGCATGGTAATGATATATCAAAACTACCACATCGACTCGTTTAAGATTCTTTTGAAGAACCTGTCGAGAATTCTGACGTCGATATGGTCAATGAAGAAGTGAGTCCATTTTTATCGAAATTACACCTCTTTACACATTTTCGGTTATTTCGTCTAGTTGAATCCGATGCTGTTGATGGTTCGTAATGACCACTACTCGTCATTTTAACACCTTTTCTATTAGCTTTGGCAGAGACCATGCGCGACTCTCTCAATACGCCTGGTATGCATTTCTATTTCGATACAACCACTTTGCTATAAGTTCACCATCGACATGTAGATGAACCCAACACGCCACCACCGTCCACAAACGAAATCAAACGGAATGATCCGTTCAATTTTACCTCGCGTGAGCCCATCCCTTTTTTCGTCGTTCTTGTTGATCCAGCTCCTCGTGCTCCATCGTCCAGCAAACAACCCCGTCTTAACACGATCTGAGAACATACCTCGACTCCCGTTCGACCATGGTATGTGAATCTTTTTTCGCGACTCTGACCATTGATTTCAACTATAACCAGATGTACTACTACAATGATTCATGTTCAGTGTATGAATAGTTTAAACGAGAAATAAATGTTGATTCAAAGTCGAGACCGTGCTAAGACCCACATTCCACCAATATTGTCATCATTATTCGTTCTTCGTAACTTCCACCCCGATCGCCAAAATTACCATCCTCAAGTACCGCAATTCGGACAAAGTGTCAATTTGCGGTAAATGACAGGTTTGCTTTAACATTCACTCACCCACTTTGTTCTTGCTTCGCATCATCTGGTACGTTTCGTTGTGTTGTTCTCTACCTTTACCACTAATACTTTTGTCGTTTTCAACCCTCAATCCACTGCAATATTGACATTATGTCGATTTGCGGCCAATCGACAACGACGCTAACGTACATCAAATCGTGTACTCGGACCTTTGTGGTATTGACATAAGTTTCTTTGTTGAAGGCTTTCGGATACGATTACTGACTCACCTTTTAGACTTCGTTGTGCTTCTATCTCTCGTTTCGAGACTTGTACACACTGTGAAGGTATATGTTGATTTCTTTACAAAGTCACATTACGCATCTATATCTACGATCGGTTGGTGCTACTAACATTATTTCCGTGACCTTTCTATTTTACGTTCGAGATTAAATTATTTACTTAGGATACCATAGATAAATAATACTTAGTATTTCATTCGAGTCACTCTGTGACAAGAGTGGTGTGTGTGACATGTGACATGTGCCAACCCTCCACAACTCCGACCACAACCACAACCACAACCACAACCACAACCACAACCATCTACTACGCTCTCTCTCTCACACATCCATCATTCTTCACCACATTTCGCATCACCCATCAAATTGCGGTCAATCGTGGTCACTGCGGCACAGTGCCACCACGATTCAAGAAGACCTCGGTCCGCAAGAAGGAGGAATGATAATAGAGCGTACTAGGTGGATCATCGGGTGAGTTCGTTTGATTGACCATCGTTTCACTTCTTTCGTGTGCGTTTTGTGGTCTACTAGGTCTTGACTCTCTCGCTCGCCTCTTTGTCGCATGCCAGGTCGTCGATGCGCCCTCTCCGAGTCACAATGTGCGTCTCATTATTGTATTTTGTTCTGATCATACTCTTTTCAAACTAGACTCTCGCTCTGTCAGGCTCTGCATCAATGACAACGCGAAGTCAAAGGTGAGTCAATGTCTCGTTTAGGATCTTTGTAGTCGACTAACACCATCATCGGTATGTAGTATTCCTTTTCTATTGCTTCGTGGGGCGGGACGCTCAGGCTGGAGAGTGAGTTCAGTCCTATCTCTTCGTGTTTCTTTCCGTTCACTTTTAGGGTTGATGTCGTGCCACTCTATTCTACGGTCATAGACCGTTCAAAAAACATACCACATGTTGACGATAACAACGACCGTGATACGGTCAAGCATGCCACATATGATAACAACGACCGTATCATGGTCAAGCATGCCACATATCGACGATGACAACGACCGTGATACGGTCAAGCATGCCACATATATATGATAACAACGACCGTATCATGGTCAAGCATACCACATAAAGCATACCACATATTGATGATAACAACGACCGTATCACGGTCAAGCATACCACATATATATGATAACGACCGTGATACGGTCAAGCACACCGCATATAGACGATAACAACGACCGTATCACGGTCAAGCATACCGCATATATATGATAACAACGACCATGATATGGTCAAACATACCACATAAAGCATACCACATATATATGATAACAATGACCATGATACGGTCAAGCATACCACATATTGATGAGAACAACGACCGTGATACGGTCATAGACCGTTTACAAAACATATCGCATTGATGATAACAATGACCGTAGACGGTTCACAACAACATATAAAGTGTTATAGAGATCACGATAATGAATATACAGTAGATTATGTCATAATGCATACGGTCATAATGCATAACCCCCATACTGCATACCTTTTGTCGGATCCCACTGTGGTTTAGTGCAAATTTAGTGGATAATGCATAATGTCCATCATGCATTGACTTAAGTCTACCATTATGCAATATGGTGGGGCCACCAATAGCACTGGGAGTGCCGGGCCCGCGCTGACTCGGAGCGCATGACAATGCTGACTTGCAGGACTCCGAGTCGCGGAGGTCGGAGCAGACTAATCTGTCAAAAAAAAGTTCACTGTTGTTGGCAACCTCCAACCATGCCTGCGGAAAAGCGTAAACCCCGTCCCCAACAGACTCAGAGTCGACATCCAAAGACATCCAACTGGCTGGTGTCGAGACTCCGAGTCCCACATCCCAGGCAGCAGCCTTGGCCCGGGGCCATACAACCACTCAGGCAACACCTCCGGCTCAATGAATGGTTCACCGCGTCTTCACTTTCATGAGGTAGTCGAGGATGATTCTGGCTCTGAATCATAGTGAGTCCAACATGCCTAGCATTGATATTTCTCGGGGTGAAGCAGCCAATCTGGATTCTGTGCGAGAGAATGATGGAGGCATGTTTACACTATGGGGATGTAAACTCGGACACTGCTATTGGTTTTCTCACATATCTCCGTCGTTTCCGTGCTCATCTTCATCATGAAGAACTTCTCCATTGCAAACAGACTACTTTAGATTGTTTTTTTTCCCCGTGTTCCCTCCTACGTCGTTACGCAGCGTGACTGTCACTAAGTGTCACAATTCGTGATATATACCATACTGAATATCCCTCATAATGCATAATATTTTTCGTCTCCCGACGGTATGCATTATGAGATAATCTACTGTATGTAGTCGTTTAGAATGAGTCACGCCAAAATGGTGTCACGTGATTGACTTGTCATCCCGCTCAAACATCAAAATCTTATTTCTTGAACACACACCATGGCTAAGAAGGTTTCTGAGATGACCCCAGCAGAGGTTAGGCCACACCTTACGCCCGATTCTCTTTCAATCACCATGCTCGACCTAGGTCCGGCACGTCCGTGCCCTCGCCAAGATTCGTCAACAAAGGCGGCGAGAGAACCTGTAAGTCTTTCGCAAAACCGGACATATAATCGAGCTAACGCCCTTCCCAGCAAAGGAAGGGCGCTCAAAGATTATCGAGCCCGGTGCGCACAACATCAGAAGCAATATAGGTGGGTTAATCAGCCATATTCCAGCCCATAGGACGCTAACAATTTCACAGCGAACGACAGAAACGGCCAATTAGCGACGATGACGGGTCACACCCTACACGATTGTGAGTCACGCCCCGCCCCTGCGTCCTTACTTTTCACACTACTTTGCAGAGCATATGACCAGGTCTTGGCGATTGGTGATCGCCAGAACAAGCAGGATGCGCGATCTCTGCACGTCCACAACCCCCTAATCCGTCCCCTTTCTAACCCTGTTTCAGAAGACGTCACCGCTCGTCTGACAGCCACGATGCTGCCCGCTTGTGAGCCAACCTTTGTCCCTGCATCTTTGCACTCCTGTCACTCCTTTACAGAGTTGTTCTCCCTAGAGCCACGCCCGCTGGGAATGAAGTTGAGCAACATGACAGCTCCCCCCCTAGGCTACGGCGGCCTCTACGGACATCTCGTTTGCCATTGTTTACAACATCACAGAGGACTCCCTCCTCACCAACCCCCAGCCCCTTTGGCAGCCCCAACCAACCCGCTCCTTGCAACAATCCGGATTCAAGTAGCCCTACGCCAACCCAACCCACCTCTGTTCTAGACACGCTGCGACAAACCGACCTCGTGGACAACGTGCTTGGCGTTCAGCTCGATGCTAACGCACCCACGGTTGAGTGGACAAGCGGCCACCGAACGGTGCTGCCTTTCCTTCCAAACATAATCGGCAATGCTGCTAGCCAAAACATCCTTGCACAGGATGCAAGGTACGTAGCTGATATGGCAAAAATTCCAGAAGCCGGCCCGTGTAGTTCGCTCGTAACCTGGTTGGACAAGAACATGCCCAAGACCGACCTCTTCAGTGCCGCTCGCGAGGCCCTGTCGCTGAACAAGTCCGTCGTTGTTAAGGGCTATGTTGACTTCGGGTCTTTCGAGCTCACCCCCACGCATCTGGAAGAGCATTTCATGATCAGCCCGCATAGCCCTGTAGACGCTCACGGTGCGTTTACTTGCTCTCCCCCCCAAACCCTCACCCGACACCCTCTAGACATGGCCATGCGAGCGAAGGACTCGATAAACGTCTACACCCAAACCAACGTCGAGGAGTTCGTTCGTGACGTTGCCAACACCGGCGTCATCAGGGCGGCTCTGACGTTTCCACTGCCACAACATACGGCTCCCTCGCCGTTTGAGTACGCCCCCTCTCAACCCTACTATCTAAATTGCGCGCTCAGCCCTGTCCAGAAAGCTCGACGACGGTCTTGCGCTCGGCTGGGCTCAGACACAAGCACACGCGCCCATTGATGGAGCAAGACTCCCGTCTGACGTCTGGACTGTGCAATCTTGGGGCCTTGGGCATCATGCGGGTGTTGTGAACTACCCCCACCATAGCGCCAGTGGTGCAGGAACATTCGTGATTGTCGCCTCCGGCGTCAAGAATTGGCTCCTAATAAGGCCGATACGCCCCAGGAATGGGCTTGGCAGGTTTCTCGCTGGTCTCAGCAACCTCAGCAACGTAATATCCGGCTTCTCGGATTGGATACAGTCCGAGACGATTCATCTCCACCCCGGGGACCTATTGTAAGCACACAGCCTCGTACCGCTTCCCGTGTCACTTATTGGTAGGGTTATGCCGCCCGGGCAACACCATGCGGTGTATACCCCGGTTGCTAGCTTTTCTCGAGGCGGTCATTACCTCAACCTCGATATGATGCACCTCACAGAGCTCTCGAGGTTCGTGGATAGGACTCATGGAAAATTCGTCACAAACGAAGTGCATCACGGCACGTTGGAGACCCTCTGCCGTATGGTCATATCGTTGACGATACTACCCATTTCACGAAGTGAGTCACGCCCTCATTCTGCAAATAGCTTACAAAGTGCCCAGTCAGAACTGTACAAGCGCTCCCTGATAGCACTCTGTGGGATGGTAGCCCATCATCAATGCTATGTCTCCCAGGGAACAGCGCCCCAAGAGTCAGTCACGCTTGGTATGGCCAGCACAATCGCCGAAGCCGTGCTTGCCCACTTTGGCTTGAAAAACTTGAAGCAATACCGGGCGTTTCTGGCAGGAACTGACATGTTTGACAGAGGAGAGGTGGTTGAAATGCATGCATTCCTACACTCTCTTAGGTTAGGCCAATCAATGTAGTTTAGTCGCGTTCATATGATCCATGCTCCAATCAAAGCCCGTTTCTTGTGCAGTCTTCTTCAGGCGAGTCACGCCTACCAACGTAAACGGATATACCAGTGCGTCGCGGATCCCAATCACATGTAAGCTTACTAACGCTATAAAATGCTGAATGTTTGCGTTTGCGGTGAGACGCATTCATCCTTCTTCCAAGATGTCAACCCCGGTCGATTTCATTTCTCTCTTAAATGCACCCTCAAAGAGCTCTGCCATCTCAATGACGGAGACGATCACGGATACATCGAAGGCAAGGTCTTCATGGTTTGGCCGCCTCGCAGCAGCGTTTGCCGCATCCAGTTCGAGGTCACTCAACAATCCACCCCTCACCGTTTCCTTGTGGAGATCCCTCACAGAGATGGCGTTGCGGCTTTGCGCTCTCAAGATCGCATCTTGCTTGCCCTCAAAGGCGTCGAGGTTGGTATGCAGAAAGAGTCTAACGCTCCCTTCTCGTTCCCTATCGTGCTGCGCTTTCCCAATAGCGTGGTTTTCAAGTACACGGCTGGAATTAAATCGGGAAGTACGCACCAGCCGCCGTTATGACGGTCTCAGAAGGACTTGGGTTGGATTCCTCCCTCCTTTGCGAAAAACTGCACACAAAAAGGGTCAGGTTCAACCTACCCGACCAAGACCAGTCCCCTCCTCAGCATTCGATCCCTAACCCACCCGTTCCATGCCTGCCACCGCCACAGAGGCCCATTAATCAAAACCCTGAACAATCGTCAAGGAGGAGGCGTCGCAAAAGGCAAAAGCTTAACCGCCGTGAGCCGCACCCGTTCCCTGATTCTGAGCCCCACTCACCCTCTGATACAGATGAAACAAAAACCGCCAAGGGAGACGGTGTGGCCAATCAACCACATCTCGCCTCTCTAGGCAATGACCTAGCGATTACGGTGAGTTATAACGCCTAACGATACCTGTATGGGGTGCTAACACTCTATCAGGACGCCGCATTCACCTCTCTTAGCGACCTTCTAAAAGCTGGTGCGCGTATCAATATAATCGCTGTCGTTACCTTTGTCAGCCCCGACACGCAGACGAAGACAAAATGTTACTCAGCGGCGTATTGCTCATGCTCAGCTAACCCCATAAGTTTCTTTAAGAGCTGCATCGCTCCTTTAACGTCATCGACCCGCCCACTCTCGGCTCCCAGAGACAAAGCATCGTCGTCCACTGCTTCCAGAAGAAATACAAGGAATGGTTACCTCAGGTACAAAAGGGCGACGTCGTTGTTTTACACAAGCTCAAGGTTCGCCCCATCTTGCTTGCATACCCCATTTCTCCAACATCTTCCCTAGGTCGTGGAGTTTAACGGGGCCATAGCGCTCACCGGCTATGGCGACGCGCTGCGTTGGGCCGTTTATGACCCAACCATGCGTTCGATTCGAGCTCCCAATGGCAGCGCTCCTGAGAAGGAGGTGACTCGCAAAGGCCATGAGTTTTCTCCGTATTGGCAGCCGGTGCATGGATGTGCTGAGCTGGGGTATTGTCAGCAGTTGAGCGAGTGGTGGGGTTCTAGCAATGCCCTGCAAGCACCGGGTTCATCATCAACGCCTCGCAGGCGTCATCTGCTGCTCTCAGAAGCCTCTCCAGACATCGCGCCTGGGGGTTTCTTTAACTGTACCGTTGAGGTGAGCACGGCATGGTCTCTGAGCGGGTCTCTCACCCCTCGTTGCAAGGTACTGCAAAAATCCGAATCCCCCGACGGCCCCACCACGGTTTATGTCACGGACTACACGGCCAATCATCCCCTGACCCTTGGCACGCGAGATAACGGTTCGCTCAACCCATTCCCTTGGGATGTTCAGCCTCTGACGAGCCAGACCCTTGGCACGCTAGGCAACACGAGACCTATGCCGCCTCGACGAGCCAGACCCTTGGCACACCGGCACGCTAAGCAGCGAACCAACCGGCCAGAAAACACCCGCCCCGACGAGCTGTGCAGAACGTTACCGCGTAGGCCTGCGTACTGAGCAATCAAATCGTACCTTACCCAGACATCGCACCGCAGTTAGTTTCTCCTCACCCGCCCCAGGTTTGACACGCGCATTCAGGACGTCGCGTCCGACATTCCCACCGCCTAATGCGCGGCCGGCGCCCCTTCAGGGCACAGAAAGCTATCCCCCCCGACTAGCTGTTAAGTCTGAACGTTAGCAGAGGTTGCTAATCGAACCGCAACCAGCTGACGGCCCTTATAATCCCGGGCGTTAACTTTCCGCGGAATGCCCGGCAGTTCCACGCGTGCACACCCAGCCCTAACAGGAAATGCAGATAGAATAATCGCCCCAATAGCCCACCCGCTTTGTTCGTCAGGGTGTCACTTCGCCATGCCCAACCTGTGAGTCACGCATTCGGCACCCCAACTTCTTCCCTGATCAACGCTACCCCCTCTGTGAGCTTTAGCACTTCTCATTGAGGCAAACCGTTGACAGCTGAACGCATGCCTGCCACCCACGCTTCCGAGTCCTAATAGAGAACCCGAACGTGTTTGGCATCGAAACATCCCAACAACTACGCCTAATGGTTTAGACGCCCAGGGATTTCGCCTGCCTTGGGTACGTTTCCTATTCAGTCGTCTGCGTAAGTTTTGAACTTGACGACGACTTCACAGAGAATTATTGGCGCCGGAGGAACTTCTGCCTTATCTCTTACATCCAAATGTCGCATTACTGGACTCCGAGATATTGCCGTGTATATTCAAGCTGCAAACAAAATATTTGGGTACTGGGCTACCGAAGCAGCCCAGAAATGGACAAATGATATGTAGGAAAAGGTCAAGGGTGCGGTGGAGACAATGATCGAGCAAATAGTAGAGG